>CAMZMU010000092.1:33759132-33895456 GCA_947311845.1 Poa pratensis | reverse complement strand
CCATGGCAGCCACACCATGGGGCCGCGGCGCCCCCGCCGTCGTGGGGTGTGGGGGGCCCCGTGCAGCTCACCGCCGCCCTTCGTCTATTTATTCCTCCCGACGCGAAAACCCTAAATACCAGCCATTATCCACGAAAAGTTTCAGAGACGCCGCCGCCGTCAACTCTACTTGGGAGGTTTCAGAAGCTCTTCCAGGCACCTGCCGAGAGGGGAATCATCACCGAGGGCTCTACATCACCATGCCTGCCTCCGGAGTGATGCGTGAGTAGTTCATCCTTGGACTACGGGTCCATGGCAGTAGCTAGATGGTTGTCTCTCCACTTTATGCTATCATGTTTAGATCTTGTGAGCTGCCTATCATGATCAAGATCATCTTATTGTAATGCTACATGTTGTGTTTGCTGGGATCCGATGAATATTGAATACTATGTCAAGTTGATTATCAATCTATCTTATATGTTATTTATGATCTTGCATGCTTTCCGTTACTAGTAGATGCTTTGGCCAAGTAGATGCTTGTAACTCCAAGAGTGAGTATTTATGCTAGATAGTGGGTTCATGCCTCCGGTAATCTGGGAGAGTGACAATAACTTCTAAGATTGTGGATGTGCTGTTGCCACTAGGGATAAAATAACCGATGCTTAGCTTAAGGGTGCGCCGTTAGGTCTAATGCATTTGTTTACATTACGCACATTACTTAATGCATTATCCGTTGCTTGCAACTTAATACCAACGGGGAACTCGGATGACAACCTGGCGGTGGATTATTAGTCATAGACGCTGTTGGATAACGGTCTATGTATTTTGTCGTAATGCCCACATGAATATCATAGTAATCATCATGTCATATATATGCATTGTCATGCGCTCAATATTTTGTCAATTGCCCAGCTGTAATTTGTTCACCCAGCATGTTAGTTATCTTTTATGGAGAGACACCACTAGTGAACTGTGGACCCCGGTCCATTCTTTTACACTGATAATACAACCAACTGCAAACATTGTTCCTTTTCATTCTCTGCAATTTACTACTGTTTTCCACACCATACGTTTAATCCTTTGTTTTCAGCAAGCCGGTGAGATTGACAACCTCACTGTTTCGTTGGGGCAAAGTAGTTTGATTGTGTTGTGTGCAGGTTCCACGTCAGCGCGCCACTGACAACCTTCAGAAGTGATTTCTTGCTCCTACTGGTTCGATTAAACCTTGGTTTCATACTGAGGGAAACTGCTGCTACACTGCTTGGGCTCCCAACGAACGTGTGATCCACGCATCATCAAGCTTTTTCTGGCGCCGTTGCCGGGGAGCAAGAGGATTTCTGCAAGGGGAGTTTCACGCTTCCAATCTCTTTACTTTGTTATTGTCTTGCTTAGTTTATTTTTATTTAGTCTTGTTTGCTTTATTTATCAAAAACACAAAAAATTAGTTACTTTTATTTTCGAATTGTTATTTTTCAGTCTTGTTATCATGTCTAGCTCTGCTCCTTTTTCCGTAGTGCCACCTGTGGGAGAAATTATTACCTTTAACAAAAAAGTGGGGAATCCTTTAGGAATGCCTGGGAGAGAATTTTGGAATTGCACAAGAAGGTGCAACATAAGATGGATTTGAGAGTTCTTATAAAAAATTCTACTATGGTTTATTTTCTGTTTATCAACATGCTCTAGATACCATGGTAGGGGAAACCTTTTCTGAGTTTGATACAACGAAAGCTCATAATATTTTGAGTGGTTTGTCAATTTTCCCAATGGTGGACGAAACTGGGATATTCACTAAGCTAGATAAAATAGAAAAGTCAATTGATAATTTAACTCTGAGCCATAATCTTAAAGAACAACCTTTAGTTGAGCTAAAAAATGATTGGGAACCATTCATTGAGATTAATATTGGTAATGAAAAGTTTCGTGCCTACTGTGACCTTGGTTCAACAATGTCCATCATGCCTAAAATGGTTTATGATCTATTAAAATTTGATAATATGGTTGATTACCCTGTTTTTCATTTTCATGCTGATGGAACAATCACAAGAAGCATAGGGATTATTAATGATATTATGGTCACTGTTCAAAATAAGACCATCCCTGTGAATTTCATGATCCTTGCAAAATCTCCCAACCATATTGTTTTAGGGAGATCCTTTTTAAAGAGTAATGGGGGTTTTATCAATGCAAAGTATGGGTTTATGAAATTTAATGCTCCTATCAATCGGAGGTTCTTCTTCCCGATCAAAAAAGATGACCCCACCGAAAGGTTGGGAGATTTTAATGTCTTTGGAAACACTTGATTCTTACTTTCTGCGCCTAGCTGAAAGGCGTTAAAGAAAAGCGCTTATGGGAGACAACCCATTATTTTATTTCTGCAATTTTTCTTTTCTTTTTGAGTCAAGGAGTTGTTTACTTCTGTAACAATTCCTTTGTATCTTTATTTTATCGCATTGTTGTGCCAAGTATTGCCTCTAATAGGAAGATGATGCTAGATTTGGATTTCTGCGCAGGAACAGATTTCTGCTGTTCACCGTTTTAATTCTGTAAAATCACAGAAAAATTATTTAAATCTGCAAATTTTTGTGCGTGATCCTCAGATATGTACGCATCTTTCGTTAGTTTAAAGTTTTTCGATCTGAGCAACGTAAGTGCCTCGAAAAAATTCGTCTTTGCGGACTGTTCTGTTTAGACAGATTCTGTCTTTTATTTTTCGCATTCTCTCTTTTACTAGTGTTGAGTGGAATTCTTTTTTAGGGTGAAGAGCTTCACATAACATCAGTGGCAGTAGTTAATGTTAAAAGTAACGGTCATGTTTGTGTCCTTATAGAACATGTGAGTTTTTGATTGTGCACTAACCCTCTAATGAGAATTACTTGAGTTTGGTGTGGCGGAAGTTTTCAAGGGTCAAGAGAGAAGGATGATATAATGTGATCAAGAAGAGTGAAGAGCTTAAGCTTGGGGATGCTCCCATGGATCACCCCAGCATATTTCAAGAAGACTCAAGCGTCTAAGCTTGGGGATGCCCAAGGCATCCCCTTCTTCATCAGCAACTTATCAGGTCATCTCTAGTGAAACTATATTTTAATTCTTTCACATCATATGTGCTTTACTTGGAGCGTCTGTGTGCTTTTATTTTCAGTATTTTATTTTTCTTATGGTCAACTTGATTGGACCCAGCATTCTTGATTGGGAGAGAGACACGCTCCGCTTTTTCATATGAATACTCCTATTCTTCACTTATACTTGTTGAGTATTCTTATCTAGCTATTGCTATGCTTTTAGCTCCTGTTTTGCATGCATCTCTTATTCAGAGCTGTTAGTTCTTTTAAAGAAAGTACTCTCTTGCTTCACTTATAATTGTTTGGAGAGTTTATGTTGAAATAAATTGATTGGTGTTTGGTTGGAACAGAAAATGTTGCATGTGGTAGATGGTATAATGGAAAAAGCTTACATATTCTTGTAGATCACTGTATTGGATAATTTGATACTTGTCAATTGTTTTGAGTTATCAAGTAGTTCATGTTTAAGCTTTTGTATCATGTAGTTAAAACCTATTAATGAAGAACTACCGTAAAGCTCGTTGAAATTTGGTTTGCATGATTGGTATCTCTAAGGTCTAGATATTTTCTAGTAAAAGGGTTTGGTTAACAAGGAAGACAGTGTAGAGTCTTATAATGCTTGCAATATGTTTTCATATAAGTCTTGCTGTGTCGGTTGATATCCTGTGTTTGCTTCAAATAACCTTGCTAGCCTAAACTCTGTACTGAGAGGGAATGCTTCTCGTGCATCCAAAACCTTGAGCCAAAATCCATGCCATCTGTGTCCACCATAACTACCTATATGTGGTATTTCCTTGCCATTCCAAGTAAATTTTTCATGTGCTACCTTTAAACTATTCAAACTTATTACTCCTATTTTGTGTCAATGTTTACCAAGCTCATGAGGACGGGGTGGATGTCTTTATGTCAACTGTCAAACAGACTTTACCACCGGACTAGCGGCATATACATCCGCTTATCCATTAATTTTGCAAAAAGAGCTGGCAAATGGGGTGCCCAGTCCCAATTAATTACAACTTTAACCGCTTAATTCTCTTCACATTTTTGCCCTGATTTATCAGTCAAGCAATGACAAACAGTGAAATATCTGCATGTGTAAACAAAAGAGAAAGAGGGATGATCTGCCTTGCTGGTAGAAATAACGTCCTTCATGGGAGCCGCTCTTAAAAGTCTGGTTGGCAGGGGTCATATTGTACTTTCCATTTTCTGATTCGTTGACAATTAACAAACACCTCTCAAAACTTATTTTTACTCTCTATATGATTTCAAAAACTTAAAAAGCTCTAGCACATGATTTAATCCCTGCTTCCCTCTGCGAAGGGCCTTTCTTTTACTTTTATGTTGAGTCAGTTTTCCTACTTCTTTCTATCTTAGAAGCAAACACTAGTGTCAACTTTGGTGCAACAATTTTTATATGCTTGTATATTGCACTTATTATATTGCTTTGTGTTGACAAATATCCATGAGATATATATGTTGAAAGTTGAAAGCAATTGCTGAAGCTTAAATCTTCCTTTGTGTTGGTTAAATACCTTTTACTTAGAATCTATTGCTTTATGAGTTAACTCTTATGCAAAACTCTTTGATGCTTGTCTCGAAAGTACTATTCATGAAAAGTTTTTGCTTATATGATTCAGTTGTTTGCTCATTATCTACTTGCTAGCAAACTATAGACCATTGACCTGGATCACTTCATTCATAACATGTGCTTTACAATACTATTTGATCAAGATTATGATTGTAGCATGTCACCTCAGAAATTATTTTGTTTTTATCGTTTTACCTACTCGAGGACGAGTAGAACTAAGCTTGGGGATGCTTGATACGTCTCAAACGTATCTATAATTTCTGATGTTCCATGTTGATATTATACCAATTGTTACATGTTTTATATACACTTCATAGCATTTTTATGCATTTTCTGGGACTAACCTATTAACAAGATGCCACAGTGCCAGTTCCTGTTTTCTGCTGTTTTTGTATTCCAGAAAAGCTAGTCTGGAAATATTCTCGGAATTGGACGAAACTTGGACAGAACCTCCTATTTTTCCAACACGACACGGAGTCCAAAGAGAGACGGAGGGGCCACGAGGCACCACACCATGGGGCCGCGCGGGCCCCCCTGCCGCGCCGTGGGGTGGTGTGGGGCCCACGTGCGTCTCCAGCCGCCGCCCTTTCGCCTATTTATTCTCCCGACGCGAAAACCCTAAATACCCGAGCCATTATCCACGAAAAGTTCCAGAGACGCCGCCGCCGTCAACCCTAGCTCGGAGGGTTCAGAAGCTCTTCCCGGCACCCTGCCGGAGAGGGGAATCATCACCGGAGGGCTCTACATCACATGCCTGCCTCTGGAGTGATGCGTGAGTGTTCATCCTTGGACTACGGGTCCATGGCAGTAGCTAGATGGTTGTTTCTCTCCACTTTATGCTATCATGTTTAGAACTTGTGAGCTGCCTATCATGATCAAGATCATCTTATTGTAATGCTACATGTTGTGTTTGCTGGGATCCGATGAATATTGAATACTATGTCAAGTTGATTATCAATCTATCTTATATGTTATTTATGATCTTGCATGCTTTCGTTACTAGTAGATGTTTTGGCCAAGTAGATGCTTGTAACTCCAAGAGTGAGTATTTATGCTAGATAGTGGGTTCATGCCTCCAGTAATCTGGGAGAGTGACAATAACTTCTAAGATTGTGGATGTGCTGTTGCCACTAGGATAAAATAACCGATGCTTAGCTTAAGGGTGCGCCGTTAGGTCTAATGCATTTGTTTACATTACGCACATTACTTAATGCGATTATCCGTTGCTTGCAACTTAATACCAACGGGGAACTCGGATGACAACCTGACAGTGGATTATTAGTCATAGACGCTGTTGGATAACGGTCTATGTATTTTGTCGTAATGCCCACATGAATATCATAGTAATCATCATGTCATATATATGCATTGTCATGCGCTCAATATTTTGTCAATTGCCCAGCTGTAATTTGTTCACCCAACATGTTAGTTATCTTTTATGGAGAGACACCACTAGTGAACTGTGGACCCCGGACCATTCTTTTACACTGATAATACAACCAACTGCAAACATTGTTCCTTTCATTCTCCGTAATTTACTAATGTTTTGCCACACCATACGTTTAATCCTTTGTTTTCAGCAAGCCGGTGAGATTGACAACCTCACTGTTTCGTTGGGGCAAAGTAGTTTGATTGTGTTTGTGCAGGTTCCACATCAGCGCGCCACTGACAACCTTCAGAAGTGATTTCTTGCTCCTACTGGTCCGATTGAACCTTGTTTCATACTGAGGGAAACTGCTGCTACACTGCTTCATACCTTCCTCTTGGGGTCTCCCAACGAACGTGTGATCCACGTCATCAATCAGTCTCCTTGTCTGACCCCACGCATGCACGGAATTTTTTTGCCTGGCACACCATTGAGCAACACCGAAGAGGTGCCTGAGGAGAATAAGCTTGAACCCAATGAATCCAACGATCATCAAAGCCCCAGCAGCGCAGGATTTTTATAATTGCTTCGTGTTCAATGGTATCGAAGGCTTTGGCAAAATCCAATTTAAGAATGACCACTTCTTTACGAGATTGCTTGCATTGATGAATATATTCGTAGGCCCAACCAATGCAGTCCTGGATAGATCGACCCTTAAGAAAGCCATACTGATTAGCATGGACAAGGTCAAGAATTCTTGTTTTTAATCGGTTGTGTGACACCCCTCCCTGGCACATCTCGCCAGAGAGGCGGTCGTCCCGAGCGCCAGCCCAAGATATCTGGCCGCACGTCGCGACAGTGCAACATTATGCAAATCATTACACAATCAGGCACAAGTAGTGCTACAAATGGTTTACAAGGCCATCGAGGCATTACAGAATATCTTGCCAAGCATGGCTCAGGACAGAGTTTAACTGGCAGCGGAAGACGACTAAGGCAACGGCTTGGAGCGGCTCCACCCACAGTTATCTGGCTGGGCCACTGATCCTAGCACGCTTTTGCTCCATCTTCTGGCTAAGTCTGGCCACATGAAAAGCCAGTCTGAGTACAATGACATACAGAGTACAGAGTCCAAGCCAGGTGGGGTTGGATCGTGCACTTATGACGTGAAACACACGTTCGTTGGGAGACCCCAAGAGGAAGGTATGATGTAGTCAGCAGCAAGTTTTCCCTCAGAAAGAAACCAAGGTTATCGAACCAGTAGGAGCAGCAACTCTTCAGAAGGTTGTCAACGGCGCCAGAAAAATAGCTGTGCAGGGAGTCTGGACTGTTGACGTGGAATCTGCACACAACACAATCAAACTACTTTGCCCCAACGAAACAGTGAGGTTGTCAATCTCACTGGCTTGCTGAAAACAAAGGATTAAACGTATGGTGTGGAAAATGAGTATTAAATTGCAGAGAATGAAAAAGGAACAGTTTGCAGTTTGTGGTTGTTTAATCAGTGTAAAAGAATGGACCGGGTCCACAGTTCACTAGTGGTGTCTCTCCATAAAAGATAACTAACATGTTGGGTGAACAAATTACAGCTGGGCAATTGACGAATAGTGAGCGCATGACAATGCATATACATGACATGTTGACTACTATGATATTTAATTGGGCATTACGACATAATACATAGATCGTTATCCAACAGCATCTATGACTAATAATCCACCGCCGGGTTGTCATCCGAGTCCCCCGTTGGTATTAAGTTGCAAGCAACGGATAATTGCATTAAGTAAAGTGCGTAATGTAAACAAACACATATGTCCGTGGACATAGCATCGTTAGGTTATCCCTAGTGGCAACAGCACATCCACAACCTTAGAACTTTCTGTCACTGTCCCAGGTTAAACGGAGACATGAACCCACTATCTAGCATAAATACTCTCTCTTGGAGTTACAAGCATCTACTTGGCCAAAGCATCTACGAGTAACGGAAAGCATGCAAGATCTTAAATAACATATAAGATAGATTGATAATCAACTTGACATAATATTCAATATTCATCGGATCCCAGCAAACACAACATGTAGCATTACAATAATATGATCTTGATCATGTAGGGCAGCTCACAAGATCTAAACATGATGGCACAAAGTGGAGAGACAACCATCTAGCTACTGCTATGGACCCGTAGTCCAAGGATGAACTACTCACGCATCACTCCGGAGGCAGGCATGGCGATGTAGAAGCCTCCGGTGACGATTCCCCTCTCCGGCAGGGTGCCGGGAAGAGGTTCTGAACCCTCCCGAGCTAGGGTTGACGACGGCGGCGTCTCTGGAACTTTTCGTGGATATTTGCTCAGGTACTTAGGGTTTTCGCGTCGGGGGGAATAAGTAGGCGAAAGGGCGGCGGCTGGAGGCCCGTGGGGCCCACACCACCCCAGGGCGCGGCAGAGGGGGGCCGCGCCCTGGCCACGTGTGGGGCCCTGGCTCCTCTCCGTCGCCTCTTTGGTCCGTCAGTGAGTTCTGGAAAATAGGGACCCCGTGTAGTTTCGTCCAATTCCGAGAATATTTCCAGACTAGCTTTTCTGGAATACAAAACAGCAGAAAACAGGAACTGGCACTTCGGCATCTTGTTAATAGGTTAGTCCCAAAAAATGTATAAAAGTGATATAAAGTAGATGCAAAACATGTAGCAATTGGTATAAAACAAGCATGGAACATCAAAAATTATAGATACGTTTGAGACGTATCAGCATCCCCAAGCTTAGTTCCTACTCGTCCTCGAGTAGGTAAACGATAAAAACAAGATAATTTTTGAGGTGACATGCTACTATCATAATCTTGATCATATAATATTGCAAGGCACATGTAAATGAATGAAGTGATCCAAGTCAATGGTCTATAATTTGCTATCAAATAGATAATGAGTAAACAATGAATCACACAAGCTAAACGTTTTCATGAATAGTACTTTCGAGACAAGCATCAAACAGTTTTGCATAAGTGTTAACTCATAAAGCAATAGTTTCTAACAAAAGGTATTTAATCAACACAAAGGAAGAATTTAGTTTCAGCATTTGCTTCAACTTTCAACATATTTATCTCATGGATATTGTCAACACAAAGTAGTATAACAAGTCCAATACATTGCATATAACGCATGTTGTAACAAAGTTGACACTAGTGTTTGCTTGTGGAAGACAGAAAGAATAGGAAAACTGACTCAACATAAAAGTAAAAGAAAGGCCCTTCGCAGAGGGAAGCAGGGATTAAATCATGTGCTAGAGCTTTTAGGTTTTTGAAAGCATATAGAGATTGCATAAAATATTTGATACTCCTCCCAACCTTGCTAACACAAGCCATGGCTAACCGAATCCTCGGGTGCCTTCCATCAATCACATACCATGGAGGAGTATCTATTTTTGAGAGGTGTTTGTTAATTGTCAACGAATGGTAGCGGGTGAGAACAGTATTCTACCTGTCGAACGGACTTTTAAGAGCGGCTCCCATGAAGGACGTTATTTCTACCAGCAAGGCAGATCATCCCTCTTTCTCTTTGGTTTACACACATTCAGGTATTTCACTGTTTGTCATTGCTTACTGATGAATCAGGGCAAAAGTGTGAAGAGAATTAATTGGTTAAAGTTGTAATTAATTGGGACTGGGCACCCCGTTGCCAGCTCTTTTTGCAAGTTATTGGATAAGCGGATGTATATGCCACTAGTCCAGGTGTAAAAGTCCACTCGACAAATAGAATAAAGAATAACCACACTAATTCCTCATGAGCTAGTAAACATTGACACAAAAAGGGAATAATAACATTTTGAATAATTTAAAGGTAGCACATGAAAAATTTACTTGGAGTGGCAAGGAAATACCACATATAGGTAGTTATGGTGGACACAAATGGCATGGATTTTGGCTCAAGGATTTGGATGCACGAGAAGCATTCCCTCTCAGTACAGAGTTTAGGCTAGCAAGGTTATGTAAGCAAACAAGAATATCAACCCGTACACCAAGTTTTATATGACAAACATATTGCAAACGTTATAAGACTTCATACCGTCTTCCTTGTTAACCAAACCCTGTTATTAGAAAATATCTAGACCTTAGAGGTACCACGATGCAAACCAAATTTTCAACAAGCTTTACGGTAGTTCTTCACTAATAGGCTTAACTCATGTGATGCACAATTTAATCATGATCTACTTGTTAACTCAAAACAATTGACAAGCATCAAGTTATCCATTTTAGTGATCTACAAGATTAAGCAAGTTTTTCCTTATACCAATTACCACATGCAACATTTTCTGAACCAACCAAACACCAATCAATTTATTTCATCAACTCTCCAAACAAATATAAGTGAAGCAAGAGAGTACTTTCTACAAAAGAAAGCTAATAGCTCTGACAAGAGATACATGAAAACAAGAGCTAAAAGCTGAACAGCGCTAGATATGAATACTCAACAAATATAAGTGAAGAATAGGAGTATTCTCATGAAAAAGCGGAGCGTGTCTCTCTCCCAATCAAGAATGCTAGGGTCCAGTCAAGCTTTATTGAAAATAAAATGCAATACTGAAAATAAAAAGCACACAGACGCTCCAAGAAAAGCACATATGATGTGAAAGAATTAAAATATAGTTTCACTAGAGATGACCTGATAATTTTGACGATGAAGAAGGGGATGCCTTGGGCATCCCCAAGCTTAGACGCTTGAGTCTTCTTGAAATATGCTGGGGAGATCCATGGGAGCCTCCCCAAGCTTAAGCTCTTCACTCTTCTTGATCCTATTATATCATCCTTCTCTCTTGACCCTTGAAAACTTCCGTCACACCAAACTCAAAGTAGATCTCATTAGAGGGTTAGTGCATAATCAAAAATTCACATGTTCTGTAAAGACGCAATATGATTTGTTACTTTAAACATTAGCTACAGCCACTGATGTTATGTGAAGCTCTTCCACCCAAAAAAGAATTTCACTCAACACTAGTAAAAGAGAGAATGCGAAAAATAAAAAGGCATAATCTGTCTAAAACAGAACAGTCCGCAAAGACGAATTTTTTCGAGGCACTTACGACGCTCAGATCGAGAAACTCTGAACTAATGAAAGTTTCAGACATTCATAAAGATTACGCACAAAAATTTCAGATTTTTTAACAATCTGGTGATTTTAGGAATTTCGTACAGTGAACAGCAAAAATCTGTTTCTGCGCAGCAATCAAAATTAAGCATCATCTTATCATTAGAGGCTACTCTTGGCACAACAATGCGAGAAAATAAAGATACAAAGGAGTTGCTACAGAAGTAAACAAACTCCTTGACTAATACTGAAAATAAAAGATAATGGGTTGCCTCCCAAAAGCGCTTTCTTTAATGCCTTTTAGCTAGGCATAGTGATTTTTATGATGCTCACATAAAGATGAGAGTTGAAACATAAAAGAGAGCATCAAGGAGCATATATAAAACATGTTTAAATCTAACACTCTTCCTATGCATAGGAGCCTTGTAAGAAAACAAGTAAATGAAGCACAAAGTGACTAGCATAGGAAGACAAAACAAGTGCAACTTTAAAATTTTCAACATAAAGAGAGGAGACTTAATATTATTGTGATATATGAAACCGTGTCTCCCTCTCACATAATAACCAGTAGGTTTTAAAGAAACCATCATATAAAAGCAACACAAGAGAAAGCTCAAAACTTTCATGACAAAGAGAGGAAATTTAATAACATGAAGATTTCTATAACCATATTTTCCTCTCTCAAAATAATTTTCAGTAGCATCATGAATAGACTCAACAATATAGATATCACATAAAACATTCTTATCATGATCTATAAACGCATAATTTTTATTAAGCTCAGAAATAGTGGGGTTATCAAACCCACTTTTGACAATAATAGTATAATTAATATCATTAGGCAATATAGGACCATCATCAAGAGCATTATCATATATAATATTAGGGAGCACATTTTTCCTTTCTGCAATTTCCTCTTTTACTGAGTCAAGGAGGTTGTTTACTTCAAATTTATCAAAAGGAGATATTTCAATAGAATCATGACATTCAAAAGTATAGCATTCTTCCTCCTCCAAGCTTGGGGAACTAAAAATATCATTTTTATCAAAACCAACTTCCCCAAGCTTAGAGCTTTCCATGGCATTAGCAATAATGGTGTTCAAAGAATGTATGCTAATAACATTGCTACTATCATGATTGTTATGCAAATAAAGTTCCATAGGCTTTTTAATCTTCTCTTCGAACACTTCATGTCCCAACTCAAGATAAATTTCATAAAGCTCTCTCATGTTGTTTTCAGCCATAGGACTAGTTTCAAGGAAAGTAACCATTGATATCAAGTAAAGAGCTAGACATAATAACTAACAGAAAACAAAACTGAAAATAAACTAAATGCAAGTAACTAATTTTTTTGTGTTTTTGATAATTGAAAGCAAACAAGATAAAATAAAATAAACTAAGCAAGACAAAAACAAAGTAAAGAGATTGGAAGCGTGAAACTCCCCTTGCAGAAGACTGCTGTCTCCCCGGCAACGGCGCCAGAAAAATAGCTTGATGACGTGAAACACACGTTCGTTGGGAGACCCCAAGAGGAAGGTATGATGTAGTCAGCAGCAAGTTTTCCCTCAGAAAGAAACCAAGGTTATCGAACCAGTAGGAGCAGCAACTCTTCAGAAGGTTGTCAACGGCGCCAGAAAAATAGCTGTCGCAGGGAGTCTGGACTGTTGACGTGGAATCTGCACACAACACAATCAAACTACTTTGCCCCAACGAAACAGTGAGGTTGTCAATCTCACTGGCTTGCTGAAAACAAAGGATTAAACGTATGGTGTGGAAAATGAGTATTAAATTGCAGAGAATGAAAAAGGAACAGTTTGCAGTTTGTGGTTGTTTAATCAGTGTAAAAGAATGGACCGGGGTCCACAGTTCACTAGTGGTGTCTCTCCATAAAAGATAACTAACATGTTGGGTGAACAAATTACAGCTGGGCAATTGACGAATAGTGAGCGCATGACAATGCATATACATGACATGTTGACTACTATGATATTTAATTGGGCATTACGACATAATACATAGATCGTTATCCAACAGCATCTATGACTAATAATCCACCGCCGGGTTGTCATCCGAGTCCCCCGTTGGTATTAAGTTGCAAGCAACGGATAATTGCATTAAGTAAAGTGCGTAATGTAAACAAACACATATGTCCGTGGACATAGCATCGTTAGGTTATCCCTAGTGGCAACAGCACATCCACAACCTTAGAACTTTCTGTCACTGTCCCAGGTTAAACGGAGACATGAACCCACTATCTAGCATAAATACTCTCTCTTGGAGTTACAAGCATCTACTTGGCCAAAGCATCTACGAGTAACGGAAAGCATGCAAGATCTTAAATAACATATAAGATAGATTGATAATCAACTTGACATAATATTCAATATTCATCGGATCCCAGCAAACACAACATGTAGCATTACAATAATATGATCTTGATCATGTAGGGCAGCTCACAAGATCTAAACATGATGGCACAAAGTGGAGAGACAACCATCTAGCTACTGCTATGGACCCGTAGTCCAAGGATGAACTACTCACGCATCACTCCGGAGGCAGGCATGGCGATGTAGAAGCCTCCGGTGACGATTCCCCTCTCCGGCAGGGTGCCGGGAAGAGGTTCTGAACCCTCCGAGCTAGGGTTGACGACGGCGGCGTCTCTGGAACTTTTCGTGGATATTTGCTCAGGTACTTAGGGTTTTCGCGTCGGGGGGAATAAGTAGGCGAAAGGGCGGCGGCTGGACCCCGTGGGGCCCACACCACCCCAGGGCGCGGCAGAGGGGGCCCGCGCCCTGGCCACGTGTGGGGCCCACGTGGCTCCTCTCCGTCCCTCTTTGGTCCGTCAGATGAGTTCTGGTAAAAAGGGACTCCCGTGTAGTTTCGTCCAATTCCGAGAATATTTCCAGACTAGCTTTTCTGGAATACAAAAACAGCAGAAAACAGGAACTGGCACTTCGGCATCTTGTTAATAGGTTAGTCCCAAAAAATGTATAAAAGTGATATAAAGTAGATGCAAAACATGTAGCAATTGGTATAAAACAAGCATGGAACATCAAAAATTATAGATACATTTGAGACGTATCATGCACCGGCAATCATACAAAGAGATTACCTGTGACGAGTAAACGAGTGTACCAGTTGGTACCAAATAATATACAACAGCACCTGTGATCACTGCTAGGCCCACTGGCCTTATCTTTTCCACTCTGGGCATGCACGGTTGATGTTGGCTCAGGCCTAACTCTAGCTCCCAACGATCACACCGCCACCACAAATCACGGACAACCATCAACAGCTCACGTAACATTCCCTGCATCATCTTAATTGTTTATTTTAGTGAGGTCAGGTCGTTCATTAATTCTTTCAAACAAATCTTAAGTTTAACCTCCTGACACGACAAAGACACACAGTGTGACCGACACCGAACTGTTGTTCCATATCCCAGGAATGGGGCTAGCTTGCTAGGTTTGATGCTCTCGAGAGTTTGCTTTAACACCTATCAGAATGCACCCCACTCAGCCGCACTTCAGTTCATCACGCCCAAAGTCGTACTAAGCAAAATACACTCACATGACGGTCCACTTGCTAAGACACTCTCCTGCACCACCCTATGCGCCTGGCACAACGGCAAGTAAATCCGGCACATCCCCCGACGCGACCGAGTATGCCTAGCTCCGGACTCCCTATCACAGTCGAACCCGTGCCTGTCTACCTCTACCCTCGGACAACACAACCGAACGACTGCGCCCAATGGATGGCACAAAAGGGGCTCAACAACCTACTAGGTCACGGTCCTCCATGAGACGACGATGGTTCTGCATTCAAAGTTCAGATTAGTGGCACCATGGACTGACCCTATCGTTGCTTGGAGGGTGTTTTCATTTAATCAAGTTTATTATAAAAAGTCCAAACAACAGAGGATTAGTCCAGCACAATAATCACAATATCATAACAATATATCATCAAACAACACGTCATTAGCAACATAATATTCCAAGCAATAGTATGTTTGTATTGACCGGGTGACTATGACGGTTCCTCCAGTCAGCGCCACCACGAATCAGTGTTCATAGAAAAGAATAGCACAGTGGGTCAATCGGACGACTGTGGCGGTTCCTCCAGCCAGTGCCTCACAGATTAATTACAAAGTTCGTGAGGCATGTAGCCTCCAAACAATGAACCGAAAATCATTCATAAGAAAGAAAGCATCCATTCCACTCGAGGAGTACCTCGACGTGGTGTCAGCAATCTTGGCAAAAAGAACCAAATGGAAAGCAAATGTCCCAAGCGTCGCAGTCTAGGTGGGCTTACGCCAACCACGTTTGACGGAGGGAGAAGAAGCAAATAACTCTTTTGGCAAATGCCCCCAACTCCGAGGATCATAAGACGACATTCGTCTGCTCCTCACCTCGAGAAGAAGAAGAAGCAAACAGAGCCACGCAAGTGCGAGGCGCACAGTTATATAGTTCCCCACTCCGTTGACTGTGGCGGTTCCCCTAGTCCATCGCCTCGGGAATGGGAAGTGGTACCCCAGACACAACACCATAACTCTACGGAAAGTAGATATCAAAGTCATGATATCTCATGACGCACAGTTTACAGATGACAGACAACCAGATACACAAATATGACATGGTAATATGAACAACACGAACAAATAATATTGCAAGACTGGTCATAGCAAGTGGTTAGCTTGCCTGCGAAGATCGACACCGTTTGGCTTGGAGGGTCACGAACGTCACGATTCAGGGTTCGGTTTGCCGGTACCGCGGGATACACCTATACACGCATACAAGGGTGCTGAGTACACAAGTACTTTACAAAAAGGTAAGACCAGTACCACTGGACATATCCTTACAAACTAAGAATTTACAAATTTGAATTGCTCCAAACGGAGCTACGGTTCAAAAGTTATTGACGTGCGACGGATAGCTAACTGCTGCTCACCTCGAAAAAGAAAAACAGACTGCACGGAAAAAAACAGCTCGGGCCGCTTTTGCCGCTGACGGGCCGTAGCTGGGCCGTCGTGCGCCTACGCGCTGCGCAGCGCCTGGGCGGGGCAGGCCGAAGGTGGGCCACTTGGGCCGCTGAGGCCGCTGCGCTGCTGCCTTCCGGCCAGCTGGGCTGGGCTGGGCCGAAGGAACGGGTCGGAGCAGCAAATCAACGGGGAAAAAAACATCCGATCGAAGGATCTTCTTCATCCCCGCTTCTGCGCATACTGGAGCGGCGAGGAGCCGGCCGGGACGGCCGTGGGGACGCCGGAGGGCCGTCCGACGGCGGGGAAGGCTCGGAGGCGGTTCACCGCGGTCGGGGAAGGAGGCGCCAGGAGCGGGGTGGCCTCCACGCGCGGCAACCGCTTCTCCAGGAGCTCCGCTCCATGGCCATGGCGGCTGCACGGGGTCGCCGGCGATGGCGGGGATGGAACCGGGCCGCTACGCCGCGCCCGGGGAAGGGGTCCAGCACGCCAGGGGAGGCCGGGCGTCGCGCGCGAGCTCAGCCGAGCTTCGGCCATGGCGATGCCTCGGGAGGTGGTTGCCCGCGTCGCTACACAGCATCGGAACAGCTCGGGGATGAGCGGGAGAGGACCTAGGGCCATGCCGCGCTTGCGAGGAGGGCCAGGGGGTGGGAGAAGGTTGAGGGGTCACCAAGGAACGGCGCGAGCGAGCTCCTAGCTTGGCCATGGCTGCCGAGCAAGAACGGCTCGTTCCTGCGCTCCTCTTCGTCGTCTGCTTCTACAGGGGAGCTAAAGTGCAAGTGCAGGGAAGGGATCGAGGAGGAGGAGGCGTAGCGAGAGAGGAGGGCTCGGGTCTTTGCTCCAACTGGATGCAACGGTTTTGCTCCAAGGAGTAAATGGAGAAGATAGGAACGAGGTGGGATAAGGGAAAGAGCTGGACACACAGCAACGCACGAGGCTGCACTGTGCTGGAGGATTTGGCTAAACAAGTTTAGGCTAAGCGAGATTAGGTCATGCCCAAGCGTGCGTCTAGAGCGCGACACGGCGACATCGTCGCGTTCCTAGCGACTCGGAGCACCAAACGGAACACCGTTTCCACCACTGGGTTCGTAACAAAGAGGGAACACAACCAAACAAAAGTCCCACAGGGACTCCAAACTTTGTAAAATAGATTTTCCAGAAAACCAAAAACACCGAAGGTGCTCGATGAAATGACAGAGGCCTTGCACAGCTCAGAAAAATCCCCAAAAATTACCACTGAGTACTTGTGGCATAGGGAGGGTTTCTATGGAGTTTGAGCTCAATTGGATGTCTAGAAATAGGGTTTTGACAAAGTGCCCACAAAATGGCATATTGGCAGGATCAGGAGAAGATGATTTTTCCTGCATGATCTTGAGGTGGTATCCTAGATATGAGTGTCTATGGGACATGTGGTCAATGTGACCAAGTCCCATGGTCATAGGATTTGTCTAGGTATAGGTTTGCTTGAAGATTCCAAAAAGGCATGAAAATGGCCTTACAAAGGAAGTAGGTCAAAAGTTGCCCAAATTGGTTTGGCTCCAAAAGATGAAGTGGAGGGAATGCAAAAATATTCATCCCCTAAATTTATCAGAATTTATGGAGGTGCCTAGCTTGGTTAAAACATTTCTGGATCAGAAGTGGCAGTTTTGAAATTATGGCCTAACTTGGAAATATTGCATTGAAGTATGCAATATCTTTGCATGGATTGTCTTCATATGGGTATAGGAGTCCTCTGGTATTTTTAGTGGAATTTTCCAAGCTATGGGAATAGGCTTCCCTTTTGTAGGTGGAGAAAAGGGTTTAAAAGTTCGATAATTAGGGCTAGGGTTTTCGAGTGAAAACCTAAGCATCAAAATTATCACGGGTGATGGATTGGTTCGTGAATCACTGGGAAAATCTTGAGGAGTAACTCCCAAGTCAATTCATCCTCAAAGATTTGAAGAAAATATCTAGGAAAAGAGAAAAAGTTTTCCAGGTGTCACAAAACAATACTAAAATTAGATTTGAATTTTCGGGGTGTTACAGTTTGCCAAGAGCTTGGTCAAGACCTTCAGACAAGAGTTGAGGAGAGAGATTGGCCTGTAGTCATTAGGGCTCGAGGGAGAGTGCACTTTGGGAATCATGGTAATGAAGGCATCGTTAATACTTTGCAAGTTGATCTTCATAGCCCAGAACTCATCACAGAGCCCGTAGAAATCATGGCGAATAACAGGCCAGCAAATTTTCATGAACAAGTCAGAGAAGCCATCCGGGCCGGTGCTTTGTCACCAGGGCATTCAGATATTATTGAGTCAATTTCATCATGAGTAAAAGGGGCTGACAAATCCTCCAAGCCGTGCAAGCGAGGCATATAAGCCGCAAAGTCAAAAGACTGATCAATGGGAGAAGAAAATCCAAGTCTTTCCTTGAAGCAGGTCCGAAGAATGCCAGCTTTTTCATCATGATCAGAAGCAATAGAACCATCAGGTCTGGTTAATGAAGCAATGCAATTGTTTCTATAACGAATTGTAGCCATAGAGTGAAAGAACTTAGTGTTCTCCCCCCAAATTTTGCCCACCGGATGGTACAACGCTTTTTCCAATAATCCTGCTTACAGTCCAGAAGAAACGTGAGTTTCTGTTTCACAATAGTCCGAAAGTTCATGTCGTGTCTCGGATGACGGACACCGGGAGTAGAGGATACCCCCTTTTTAGGTTTGGCACGGGCGCGAAGGAGGCTGGAAGACGCCTTACCCGGGAACAAGGACGCCAAGTTCTTCGTCGAGAGGGAGAGATCAAACAACACAGCAGGACACATAGAGTTACCCAGGTTCAGGCCGCCCGGAGGCTAAAAGCCCTACTCCTGCATGTCTGGATTGAAAGGTTCATCATGGTGGAGTGTACAAGGGTGTTCTGGGGTGAACCCGGCAGAGTTTTGGCCGGAGGTAGACGAAGAGCAGATCCTGCCCTGGGGAGATCACCTCTCTCTCTACCTTCCGAACCCTAGTCTAGTCTTGCCGGAGCTCTAGCTTGCTTCTATCTTGGTTCGTCCTCCCCTCGTCGGTGCCATGGTCCTCCTTTTATAGGCTAAGGGGATCCGACATAGGCACGCGAGAGGTGTGAGGGTCTTGGCAGGAAAACCCTTGGCGGTCCTTGGAGGAGACGTGGCACTCTCTCCTCCAAGCGTTCTGAGGAGGGCGGCGTGGTCGTCCGCCCTTGGAAAAGGTGGGACGGACAAAGCCTGTCCGCCCCACCAACTACGCTCGTGGCAACGTCACCAGGGCGCGGCCTTCATCTTGACGGACAAAGTCTTCCACCAGCTTCCGGCGAGCTGGCGATCTTATCCTCTCGATGGTACGGATGGATACCCGGAGCGCGCCCGGCCTCCTGCCGGGAGCACGGACCCGCGGGTGTCTTGCCTGGTTCTCCGGGCGAGGGGGTGACCCGGAAGGTCACCTGGTCCTTAGCCGCAGAGACTTGATGTCAAACTTGTCGCGTGTCCTTGAGGTAGATGGGCTAACCCATCTGATGTACTTGACTCCTTGCCTTGTCCATCTTCTTGGTGGGCCCCAGCGGAGGACCCACTTTGGCAGCATCAGGGGAACCCCATGTTCCACTGTTGCGATAGTAGCCCCCGGGCATGGTCCCGACGGCTCTTGCTTCAGTTGCTGCCGGGCTATGGCCAAAGAGGGGACCCGGCGCCTTGCTTTTGTGCATCAATCGTCGTGATGGTCTTGGAGTTATTCCGCTCGAGGGAATAACTGATTTTGCCTCCTCGATTCCCGCTGCGGAGAAGCTGTGAAGACGGTTGGAGAGAGAAGCTCAGCGCGCTATAAAAGCGGACGAACGCCTCGCAAGTCCCCATCCTCTTCTTCCTTGACCCATCTCTCCCTTCCCGGGCCAACAGCTCCAATGGCGAGAGGAAAGAGAGGAGTGGGACGCCCTCGAGCTTTGGCCCCGATGGAGAGAAGCTCCTGGATCTCGGTGGAGTACACCGTCGACGACTCCATGCTCCTTGGTCAGGGGTGGAAGTCATTCGCTCGCTCCCGCCGCCTGACCCGGGGGCAATACCTTGTCTGCAAGTATGACGGAGACGCCACACTCGCCGTGAAGATCTTCCGTGCTGCAGGAGGGCGCGTGGAATGCTGCGCCGAGAGTGAGAGCAGCAGCTCCGGCTCCTTCGACGAGGACGAAGATGAGGAAAACTCATCTAGCGTCAAGGCCGAGGAGAGCTAGCTTCCCTGCGGGCGAGGAGCTTCAAGTCGGCGGTCCTGAAGATGTCCTTGACCTCCTTCTTGGCCGCCTCGTCGACGTACTTCTGGAAGTAGCGTCTTCCATTGTACGGTGGTGCTCCTCGCGTGCCGGGAGCCAATCTTTTAGTTTGTAAAAATTAGCCCCCGCTGTAGATCTTGAAATGAAGAAGAACTTGTTCTCCTTTTTGTCTCTTGGCCTTCGTGTCGTACTTGATGTGAATGGAGCGGTTTTTCGCCAAACGCGCCCCATTAACACGGTAGCCGTAGCGCCAAGGGGTAGGTGGAGCATGGGAGGCCTATAAAAGGCCCTCCAAACTCCAACTCCCTTGACACATCTTCTCGCCTTGCTCCTTTCTCTTCCCCCCATAGATCGCAAAGCAATGTCTGGAGAGGAGGAGATGTCCTTGTCTGACGTGTCGACGGCAAAATCCACTTTCCGAGGCACGGTGGAGATGCTATGGTTGAAAGTCTCATGCCCCTTGAATACAAGTACCTACTCCATGTGCTACTCAACTTGGAAAACAAAGCAAGTTCAAGTTAAATATCATTGTAAGTAATAATAGTATCATTAAGAGCGTCAATTGGGGTACCTCTTGTCCCAGGATATGGAACAAGCCCATATCAAAATGACAAGACAAACAAACATAATGAACAATCTCAACACCCTTTTTATTTACCATTGGATAACTTTTTATTGTAAGGTGTATCACAGAAGGTTCACCATAGCATGTATGCAAATTTTCACCATGAATGATGCATGGCTTAGATTAGCGGCCCAGGCGTCTCTCTAACCATTTATACAAACTCATTTAAACTCACTTTATTTCCTCATTTATTTCACCCATGGTAAGCATCCATAAACAAAAGTACATGATATCAACTAAATGAGGTGATGTGCAATGTTGACCTGACAAAATGACCCCACCCGAAGCAATGCAAGCATCGAGCCTCATTAGTGCACTCTTTTTTCAAGTGTCCTAATTCCAAGCAACGAAAACAACAACTAAGAGGACCTAATAAAGAAGAATCTTTCAGAGGAGCAAGTGGATCGATCTCCAAACTAATTTGAGAATTGTTAATATGATTTTTGGGATCCACATTGCCTCTCGGATGGCAATCAGAGCAACTGACACCCAACAATAAACAGTCCTGGCAAACAGGGTCGTCAATAACCGGGCCGCCCTTTACGAATCTACTTTCACGCGCCGCGCAGGAGTTAGAGGAATGCCAAATCGATCCATAGCCCAGACAGTGGCCCAATAAGTGAAAAATGACCTCCGAGGAAGGCAGGCCCCATAGCCCAAGCATCTGCTGGATTTCAAAATCCGAATAACCCGCCTGGCGATGATCAAGCGTATCTTCCAAATTAAGTCGCGAGAAATGTGGATCCTGCCGTACCGACTTTCCCAAAATTTCAAATTTTGATACTTCTTTCCAACAAAATACCTGGGATTATGACTTTCCACAATCATGCCGGAATCAATGGGAGTTTCCAGAAATGAACAGTTCACCTCGCCAACAAGCAACGTTGACAACCTCGCCGGAGCAAACTTCTCCGGTGATCGGAGAGGAGAAAGGCCATTGAAAGAACCAAATTGAATGTGAACATCCTTGCTCTTAGCAGGAGAAGAAAAACCAAACTTAGCTAGCTCACATGAAGTATCCGCTCCAACAGAGTCAGTTTTCAAGAAGTCCAGAGAGGATTTGATCGCCACACCGGAAGAAGCAGGGAGTATCACCCTGGAAGAACGAGCACCTTTCTTAGATGCGGAGACCCAACCCGCATCCTCTTGGACCTGAGAAAGCCTAACCTGAGCAGACTTAGACGGTTCCCAGAAGAATTCCGAAACTGCAGTTTTACCCTTAGGATCAGCACAAGCTGTATCAACATCACCACGAAACAGGGAGAAGACACAATGGAAATCTGGCCAATTGCGATCTCGTAGAGAGTAAATAAAATGGCCAACTTTGCTCGAAGCAAGAGAGAATCTGAATCTCCTATCAGAGAGCTTGAACACACGAAAACCAGCAGCAACACCGCCCAAACAACATTCTAACGCAAGGCTCACTGAATCTTCTGTAAGAGCAAAAGCCGCATAGGGAAAGGAGGCCACCAAGAAGAATTCTTTGGCCGACGCCAAGGGGAGAAGTGGACGGGGGAATTGAATCTTCACCGAACCTGTGCCGCCAGGGCTTTGCCCGGCGTGAAATCCCATAGCAGGATCACGTCCATGGTCAACACCGTGGAGGGGAATCACCATCGCCGGAGGAGGGAGGAGGATCGCCGGGGTGGGAGGGGTGGGGAGCCATCAACAACGTCAAGGACCCGCGGAACAGCAAGCCCATGAAATGGAACGCCAACTCAGGGCTGGGCGAAATGTATCCGTGATGCCATTAGGGCATTTCTCCAAAAATGTGCCATGTTTTTGCCGCGGAACACATCAAGCCGGTGTGCACAGTCTTTTTTTTTTTTGAACAACAGGTGGCGCCAGGAGGCGCCAAAATCATTTAGCTCATAAATCATAATACATCGTTCAGTACAACATCCTGTAGCTGGATTGACTGTAAAGTTTGGATAACAGGACAATTTGCTTCTGTATGAGCTGAAGATGAGCACCTAATGTTAGGTTGGTTCAGCCTAAACTTAGCAACCTGTGATGCACAATCGTGAGCTTCTTTGTTGAGCTCTCTTGAGATATGGTAGACCTGTGTATTCAGCAATGAGGTAGTCATGAAGAAATCCGCCAAATGGCTTCTAGCAGTCCAATGCACAGTCATAAAGGGGAATACCGCGGTGTGCCATGTTTCCCGGTGTGCACATAAATGACCCGCGGTGTGCCATGTTTCCCCAAAAAGGAGGATCGCTGGGCGAAATGCCCTTTATGTGACCCGAAATGCCCAGCTTACTTTTTTTTTTGAGATAACACGAGAGCATTGTATTCACCTGAAAGAAACGATTACAAGATCTGAATACAACGCGAAGGCTGAGAAAACCCACCTCGCTAACACTTTTGCTAAAACAACCTCACAAGAAAGAAATATTACAAATAGGACCCTGGAGGTTGTCAACTTCGATTTGTCCGCCGCCTGGCTCCGCCGCCGCCGGAGCGAACCTGCAGAAGCCAATCCATGGCACAAAGAAGAATCCTGGCAGCACAAGCTGCTAACATGAACCTCAAGAGTGGACGGTCGCAGAGCGACGACATCCAAGCCGCTGTAGCGCACCCGAAATGCCCAGCTTACTAGGAAACGTAATTAAGCAATTAAATACATGAGCGGGCGATCGATAGATTCTATCTTCCGCAAATATGGGGTTCTAGAAAGATTAGCCTCGTGGTGCACCATTCATGTACTTTTTTCTGCAGCATCTCATGTTAAACTCCATTATGTTTGAATAATTTTGTGTAAACTCGAGTTAATCAGAAATAAAATCAGTTGAATTAAGCGTCCGATGCTATCAGAATTATGAACCCCTGGATGTTTTTTCTGCCATAAGATTGATTCCATGTAACACTACACATACTCTGTGTAAAATGATAGTGACCCTCAGCGGCGCCGCAAAAACAATGCACCCAATCAGTTCAAGCAAGATGAGTGC
Organism: Poa pratensis; assembly: GCA_947311845.1. Lineage (NCBI taxonomy): Eukaryota > Viridiplantae > Streptophyta > Magnoliopsida > Poales > Poaceae > Poa > Poa pratensis. Next base: position 33,871,583 of record CAMZMU010000092.1, on the reverse strand, counting down.
TTCAAACTAGCAGGCTAGACCCAGAACGCCACAGGGCTTGTATCCGGGAAACCATGGGGTCGTCTGAAGACGTTGCAACTGCGAGCTCGTGGCGACTCGAGTCGCAGCTCCCCGTCGTCGCTGTACTTGACACCAAACGTGGTCATGCGGACCACGACGCGCGGAGGCCCGACGTACCACCCGCCAGGCTCGCCTTTGCGACGTATGTCGTCGTCGTCCTGGTGCCACGTCTGCTCCACGAGGCAGAACCTGGTGCCACCCATGTGCACAAGCCTGGCGTCCAGGTGCATCGGTGACTCTTTGTCGAAGAGCCTCTCCTCCCCGAGCTTCCAACGCGGCAGGGTGGTCTCCCCGGCGCCGATGGGCACGACGTCGGAGGAGCAGAGGTGTCCTTTGCCGCCCTTGTGGCGGCAGATGCCAACCCATGCGTCGAGCTCGGCGAGATAGTATGCTCGGTCGTGGAAAGGTAGCATCCAGCCACCGTGGCGCGTCCACTCGAGGCGCTCGGTGTCGAAGGAGAAGGTCCCGTCCTTGACAGCGCCCCACTTTCTGGCGGATACGACCAGGGTGCGGCCGTCCGGGTGCAGGGCGTGGCACCATCTGCTGCTCGCGGTGAATGGCAAGCGTGCCTGCGGTGAGCGGACGGCAGTCCAGACCCACGGCTCCTGCACGCGTGGTTGGTAGAGTTGACCATCTCCGTTCTTGATCCGCGGCGGCGGCGGCGGAGGGGGGTCGCCGAGGTAGTGAACGTCGTTAATGAACAGGAAGATCTTGCCGGCGATGGAGATGAGGATGGGCAGGCCGTAGGTCATGCGGAACTCCGGCCACGGCAAGGTGACCACGGCCGATGTGGCCGTGTCGAAGGCGGGGATGGCTGGGCAGATATCGGGCGGCTTCATGGCGATGATCTTGGTGCCGTGGGTGACGAAGGCGTGCGAGTTCCCGTGCACGGCGCCGAAGCGTGCGACCGGCGGCTCCGCGAAAGGCTTCGGCTGCAGGTCGCCAGCGTCGTCGGAGTCGAACGCGTTGACGTCCACCTTGTGGACGCTGTAGCCATCCTCCCAGTCGTCCAGCACTAGGTACAGGTGTTGTTGCTGCCGATTCGCCGGACTTTTCGTGGCGGCGCTGCAGCTCTCGACCGAGATCTTGCGCTTTGACATATTGGCCTGCAAGATACCGTGGCAGCGGGTGGACCAAATCTCCTGTATATATGAAGAGGGAACTCGGGTCAGCGGCTAGTGCGCGAATCCAAACTCGGGTCGGGATCGGGGTCGGCGACTAGCGTTCGTCACAAGGACGCGGACGGACTGCTTATAAAAGTGCCTAAAGGGGGACAAGAAAAGGTGCAAAGAAAAGTTTCTCATGAAAAAAAAAGTCCGCATAACCTTTCTAGATCCGTTATTAATAGGATAGGAGTAGCTCCTCGCAGCTTTGCAGTTGCACGCTCGCAGCACCAACATCGTCACCGCCGAGCGCCTGGCCGCAGCGCAGGCCGCTTCTCGGCTCCCTACTCGCCGCCTGCAGAGCAAGATGATCAAGAAATCGGCATGTCTATCCGATCCTTCTCTCCCTCCATCTGTTCGGACGAACAAATTAGAACAAGGCTAGCTAGCAGTACGGCATGTCTTTCTTAATTATAACAAGGCTTGCTAGCTAGCTCCAACCATCTGTTCGGAAGATTTTGCTGTTACGGTTTCCTGCTAGTGTTTGCACCTGTTCTGTCAGTGTTCTAGATGCCATGTGAATCTTGTTACTTTCCTGAATATGTTTTTTACAAGCTTCCTGAACCTTGGAAGAATGCCAATGGTAAAGCTGAACAGAATAATCAGGTTCTAGCGCTGTTGCATGGAAGGTTCAGAATAAAGCTGAACAGACGGCTCCACAGGTCATGTTTACTGGAACCGTACGACGACGGCGATGGCAAGTTCAAGTCCCGGCGTTCCGGCGACGGCGATGACGGCTTCAGAGGTTGGTATCGTCAAAACTGAACCTTGACGTCCCGGCGTCCTACTGCGGTGATATGTAGGTTGTCATTGCCCCCTCTCGTGCCATCTCAAAAGGAAATAACAGAATAGGAAAGATTAGGCTGCAATTTTCACATACTTTGGACTGAAATGCAAAAATGCTGTCAAATCCTAACTAATAAGCGGTAGGATTTAGGACGGAAATTTATTCTACTATGTTAGAGTTAAATGCAATTTTTTTGTCCAGTCAGTGTCCGACGTGGCATGTTTCGGACTAAAAGGACTAATTAATCCTGGCAACGCAAGTTGTGTATCACCGGTGTCCACTTTACAAGATGTGGGACTAAATCGTTCGCAGCCCGCAAGTTGTGGGACTAAAAGTGTTAACCAGAAGGCTTTCCGTTCAAAAAAAAAAAAAGACAGCTCCTCTTGGAGCGGCAGTCCGTATTCAGTTACCTTACGTGTAGTGTTATCCAATAACTCTTGCCAACACGGAAGGAGATGAACTACATCTCTTTTTATTTTCTGGAATAAGATGGACTACATCTCTTCACGGTCTCCAGGTTGCCATCGCAGGCTGAACCACGTCGGAGCCGCCCAGGCAGTCATCTTATTTCGAGGCAGAACCGCAACTCACGAGCCATCAAGTGCCAGAGTTTCAGCCTCGGCAGATCTACGAGGGTGTGTCAACTCAAGCGCCGACATCTATGACAACGACTTGGTTCGGATCAATGCAGCCACCGTCGAAGCGACAAGGAGCATGCTGACACGCAGAAATCCAGGCCAAGACACCAGCCGCCTCATCTCTACTACGTTCTACTTGAGAGGTGATGCACCCATATCCATTGGACGCTCTGTTGGCAATGCCATGGCGGCACATAAGATCGAGGAGGCCGAATTCATTGTTTTGACCGTGAAGGAATGCCAGCAGTGCACTCTTGATGACGGCAACCTTTTTATACCCCTATGGAATGTTGACTTTCCTACCTTCCCCTGGTCTCTTATTCTATTCTGTTAATAAAAAAAAGAACAAAGGTAGGCATCCGAGGCGCAGGACGGCAGGAGTCACGCGTCGCCCGGCCGCCTGGGGGCCCTGCTCTCGCCTCTGCTCTGCTCGCGTTCCTCTTCCTTGCTCTGCTCTGCTCGCGTTCCTCTTCGGCTCTTCTGATCTTCCCTGCTCGCATCTGGCTCTGCTCGTGTCCATGGTCGACAGCAGCTCTGCAATCCGCAGTCCGCAGCGTTCTTACTTTGCCGGTCTCAACTGCAACCACTGAGCGTGCATTTTCTGCAACGAAGCCTGTGAAAACGAGGCTTCGAAATAAAATGGAAGATGGATTCCTATGAGATTGTTTGGTAACATACATTGGAAAGGAGATTGCTGTTGGAATAACGATAGTTGCAATTATAGATGAGTTTGATGAAGAACCACGTCAAGTGGACTTCAATTGAGAAGTGTTAGTTGCTCTATCTCCTGTTGTCTAGATTTTGTTAGTTAGTAATATGCAATTGTATATCCTTTTGTCCTCGACAATTATTTAATGAATGGTGGTATAATTAATGAAAAAAAATATTTTGTTATACATCGTCCCACTTTTTGGCTTTTTTCTGGCATTTGTGAGTTGTCTTCTTTGTTCGGCCCCCCCCAAACAATTTTCCTGCCTCCGCCGTTGGATGTGATGAACTACGCGGCACAGTTCATGTCGTTTTTTAACGAGTGCCCGAATGCATTTGCCAGTTTGACACGCCTCTACCCGGAGAATTGTAGATTTGTTGAACCTGACTTTGTCTCCAACATCTTCATTACTTGCAAGCGATTAAAATAGTTAGGTTTGCACAGTTTCGATACGAAGAGTTGGATAACACTCCAGGTTGAACATGCGCAGCTCACTGAGCTCAGAGCATGTCCAAGCATGGCCCTCAAACCTCTCCCAAACGCCCGGGCGGACAGCCCGGACACGTTTTGGGCCGAAAACCGCCACCCAACCGCATCCCCTATAGTCAGCCCAAACGTCCGGGCGGTCCGGCACACCCCAAAGCCAACCCATATGTGGGGTGGGTTTGGGGCCGCCCGGACGCGTCCGTCACGTCGGACCTAGCAACGCGGGCCTACCCTATTTTGACCGAAATCAGACGGAAACCCATTGCTTCTTCCTCTTTCCTCCTCCGATCTGTCCAGTTTGGCCGCACCACTCTGCTCCGCCGCCGCCCCGAAGGTACACCGTCCGCAGCGAAGTCCTCTGCGGTCGTCGGTGCCCGTCGCTGGAGGAACCTCATCTGGACTCTTCGCTCCCGGCACGTTTTGCATCGCCCGACCTCCACCTCGCTCTCAAAGTGTTTGTGTAAATGCCTGAGCCGGATTTTGATCAAGTGTTCATGTATGTTGCCATGGATTCTTCGTCCGACGAGGAGTACGATTACTCGGCCATGGATGAGTTGGTTTACAAGGAGTTCATCGACAGGTCTAGCGATGAAGACATGTTTGACGACGGAGACGAGGAGGCCGCCATGTCGATGATGATCATTCAAGAGGAAATTGAGAAGATGGAGGAGCTTGTTCTTAACTTCAAGGGATCAATTAAGGGGCGGATCACTGTGGCCCGTGATAGGCTCAAAGGCGCTCAAGATCTCTATGACGATTACTTCAAGAGTCTGAAGCCGGTCTTTCATGAGAGGTTTTTTCGACGCCGGTTCCGGATGAGCTCAAGACTATTCGCGCACATAGAAGAGGAAGTAACAAAGTATGATGATTACTTCAAGTTGAGGTATGATTGTTGCGGAAAACTATCCTTCTCTCCTATGCAGAAATGCACCGCTGCTTTGAGAATGCTTGCTTATGGAAAAGTCGCGGATGCCATAGACGAGTATGTCCGGATGAGAGAGAGTGAAAGGACAATGATGTCGCCTAGAGAGGGGGTGAATAGGTGATTAAAACTTTTCCGGTTTAGGCTTGCTAATTGCGGAATAAAACTAGGTGTTTAAATTAACAAGCCGACAACCTAAATAAACTAGGCTCACCTATGTGCACTAACAACTTATGCTAAGCAAGACAAACAACAAGGTGATAGCTAGAAAACTTCAAGCACGAAGGCTATCACAAAGTAATGTGCACAAGTAAAAAGCTCGGGTATAGAAATAACCGAGGCACGTGGTGACGAGGATGTATTCCCGAGTTCCTCCTTGAAAGGGAGTACGTCTCGTTGGAGAGGTGTGAACCGACACAACGGTTCAACAACCACAAAGGTTTCACCCTCTTCTCCGATGAACCGCACCACAAAGGTTTGCTTCACCTTCCACTATCGGTATTCCTTCGAGGCGGAATCCGGAGCCTTTCAACAACAATCCGGGGCACAACCCACAATGGGATTGGGGGCTCCCGAACGGCTTTCAACAACAATCCGAGGCACAACCCACAAAGGGATTGGGGGCTCCCGAACGGCTTCGAGTGACCACACAAGGGTCCAACCACCACAAAGGCATCTAGGGCCCGAAGACCTAAGAGTAACAAGTTCACAAGATTTTAACTTCCACGAATCCTCGTGGAGAGCACACCGATGCACCAAATGCAAAAGGCAAGAGCACAAGTGCTCAAATCCTCCACTCTCAAATTCCAACAAAGCAACAAATGCTTATGGGGGAATAAGAGAGGAAGAACAAAGAGGAGATGCACCAAGAACTCCAAGATCTAGATCCACTAGGTTCCCCTCACTTAGAGGAGAGATGGATTGCTGGAAATGTAGATCTAGATCTCCTCTCACTTTCCCTCAAAGATATACAAGAATCATGGGAGGGATTGAGAGGAAGGCAAGCTTTTCCAAAGGTCAACAATGGAGGAGAGAGAGGGAAAAAAAACAAGCTCAAGAAGTGGGGAACCATTAGGGAAGAAGGGCCCCTTAAATAGGTTCCCCAAAATCCAACTGTTATGTGCAGAAACGCGTCGGGGCGGTACTACCGCTGGCCCCAGCGGTACTACCGCCCCCCTGGGAAGTCAAACAGGTAAAACAGGCTAAAAACGGGCTCCAGGTAGCGGTACTACCGCCCCGGGCAGCGGTACTACCGCTTCCGGTACCGCCGAAAATGGGCCTCGGGTGGCTCCGGCGGTACCGCTGGCGGTACCGCGGCGGTACTACCGCTACTGGTAAAAACTGCAGAACCACCGGCACTAAAACGGGCATAACTTTTTCATCCGGACTCCGATTTCGATGATCTTGGGCTCGTTGGAATCGTAACGAAGAGCTTTACAAGATTATGTAGAGAAACATCATAGTCCAACAATGGAGGATAAAACCAAATGGGGAAAGGTTATACCTCTCGATAAAAGAACAACCGATAAGACCTCCAAACCAAAACCGCAATATGTTTCTCATCCGGACTCCGTTTTCTATGATCTTGGGCTTGTTAGAAGATACTCACAAGCTCTACAAGATTATGCATATACATATCATAGTCCATCATGTGAGGAGGAAACCACAAGTAGAGAGTTTGACCTCTCTTAGAAAAGACAAACCGGTAAAACCTCGAACATCAAAAACGCAACAAGATATTCGAATGAAATCCGTTTTTGATGAACTAGAGCTTGGTATGGGATGAACACAAGCTCTAAATTCTCACATGGATAAAAGCCAAATAAGAACCAAGAAAGATGATATGCCAAATATGCAAAGGTTTGAGCTCTCCATAAAGATGCGATCAAGTTACTCACTTGAGAGCCCCTCTTGATAGTACGCCGTCTATCCTATAACCTGGTCTCCAAACTAACAACATGAGACCGGTAAAATAGAAACCATATCAAGATCATACCTTTGCCTTGCGCATTCCACTTGAGCTAGATGATGACGATCTTGATCTCTTCAAGTGGACCACCTTTCTTGATTGTGCTTGCTAGCACATGCTTGATGAAGACTTCTCCAAATGCTCCCCCATACACCATTATGGGAGAGCCTCGCTTAGCTCCGTCTTCATGACTCCACTTGCGCTTCATATTCTTCTCTTGATATAGATGATGGCTTGGAGATAAACATGAAGTTCACTCAATCTTCTTTTCCAAGCCATGCTTGCAATAAGCTCAATTCTTCACATGACCATTCTTCATATAAACCCTTGAATAGAGCATTGGTCATCATGTAATCTTCTAGAGTCCAACACATGAACTCCAATCTTCTTCATGGAAAAGATCTATAAAGATATCTCAATGCAAACATTAGTCCATGAGGATTGTCATTAATTACCAAAACCACGCATGGGGCAACACATGCACTTTCAATCTCCCCCATTTTGGTAATTGATGACAATCCCTTTTACGAGGGTTTATATAATGAATTAAGCAACCATGCAACACAAAGAGCAAGGATGCAAGAGCAAGAAAGGCAAATGCTTAAGAACGAAACTAAAGCAAGAAACCAAATTCCCTTAAACCCTCTAAACTTCTCCCCCATTGGCATCGATTGCCGAAATGGGAAGAAAAATTTAGAAGGCCAATATAGTAAGAGCTCCCCCATAATGTGTGCATTTCTCATAATATGAGTGAAATCAAATGCACATATCCAATGACGAATAGATGAAGGGAGATCAAACTATATCAAGGATCCAATCAAAAGAGAAAGATACTTCGAAGAAAGAAGCAAGCAATCAAAAGAATCCAAAAACAAAGTTCTAAACAATAAGAGGGAACTCCCCAAGGTACGTGCACAAAGTAGGATTTGCAAAGCAATATGGAGTGCACAACATGGAATCCTCACTCCCTCCTCGATCATTTTGAACAAAAACACGTGCAAGAGAGCATATATAAAAAAGAGGCAATACAACTTGCAACAAATAAAATGTTGAGCAAGGAGCGGCAAATAAAGGATGGGTGTGAGATAGAAAGACAATTTTAGGAGACTAATACAAGGATGAGCCAAAGCATCAACATAGTCTTTCAAAAAGAGTGGCACATAGTGCATATCGTCTTTCCCGTACCCACACACCAAAGAAGATATAGCAAATAGCTCCACAAGCTTATTAAGATGAAAAAGTAAACCAAATAAAAACAAAGCTTGTGCCATTTAGAAACCACCAAAGAATCAAAAGCAATAAGAGGTGGTCACTAAAGAATTGGAATACCAATTAAAGATGTAACTATTCTCATGTGTATAAGTTTCTAAGTAGACACCAATCACAAAGATATAAGTCCACAAATAAACATGTACACACAAAATAGGTACAAAGGTAAAGAACATGATATCCAAGAGGAAGTCATAAATACACCAATAAGATTTTGCTTAAAAGCATAGCACAAAGCTCAATTTTATCTTAAAGGGATATAGATGAACTTCCAACACATACTCATCATAGCATCAAAAATATCCACAAGGGATAGGTGATAAATGGGATGCTCCGAGAAAGATAACAAGTATCGCAAAAGGCAAATGATTTTGAAAAGCATCAATATTGCATATGTGAGACATAGAGTAGAAAGTGCTAGATTAACATATATGGGATTGATGAATCATGAAAATGATTATATATATTCCCCTTGATATGTAATCATCCCGGCTTGCCCACATTTGCAACAAATTTGTTTTGCAAGAACCAAATGAATTGCAACAAAAGAGATTCATGCCATGAAAAACCTACACAAGGTTGAAAGCTAGAAAAGTATGCATGAGGTAGATACTTGTTACCGAGATAGCATTGGTGATGTAGAAGATAAGAGTTCACGATCATCCGAGCTTGGCTCCAATAAGCACATGGTGACACACCTTCCTTGTAAATGAGACAAGCTTCCAATGCATCTCAATGTACCTAAAACAAATTCAAGTACAAAATGGTACCCAAACTCATTGGGTCCAAAGTAGTTAGAGCAACTACAATACATAGGACAAACTCCACATAAATATGTGCATATTGATATGAAATTGAATTTCATGCACATCTTAGCCATTTAGGATTTGATGGAGTTTATCCTATATATTGGATCAACGAAAGTAAGCATGCCATAAGATATACATAAAGTAAATATGCATGCACAAGACTTTCAAGAACCAAATGAGATACAATTTGGACAAAACACCAATTAAACCAAGAAAGCACACACAAGTGTGACAAGAAAAAATTGTCCAAATTATATCAAAATCCCAAATCAACACATGATTGAAGATACCACTTTGAAAAGATGCCAAATGAAAGTAAGATACCAATTGATGAAAATACATCAAGGAATAAACCAAACCCTCTACACTTCTCATGATGGCACAAAGTACCAAGAAGAAAATGTTTGTCTTCCAAAGAGACACGTCATCGGGATCAAATATCAATTGAAGACAACTAATGTTCAAAAGCATATAGGATTGCTCCCCCAAGATTTGTGCATTATTTATGATCTTGCATTTGAATACAAATGCACACAAATGGGATCATCACTCTCCATACATATTATTCAAACACTAGTCATGTTCAAGGAAAGCAAAGATACAAAACCAATTTAAAGAATGATGTTCTACTCAAAGTAGGATAGCTTCCCAAGAATAGTGCATTATCAAGAAGTATGACTTTTGAATGTCAATGCACAAGAATTGGATCATTGCTTTTCCTAACACAAGAAGCATAAAACAAATTTTGAGTAGAGCAACAAGGATCCAAAAGATACAAGGAAGACAAAAGAGTTAGATCAAAAAAATCCTTGGCAATAAAATAAGGCAATTCAAAGCAAGAGAAAGTGAAGATGGTCACAAATTTCACCACACATATGAGATCACTTGTCAAGGACAAGGAGTATAGAGAGATATTTCTCGGTGGTATATAGAAATGATATTGAAGACCAATTTCACAACAAATAAGCATATGGCAAAAGATAAGATTTAAAGGCCAAAGCTTAAATAGATAGATATTCTTGATAGCTTCAAGTATTCACGCGATCATGCAAAGCCACTACAAAGAGTAGCTTGAAGCAATCGATTTCCCAAAAGGATATGCGAACATATTTGGGGAAAACCGTACCAAGAATGTCCATCACAAACAAGATCCAAAAGTGATTAAACAAAATCTTTTACCAAAATGGAACTTGTTTGAGCAACATGCCACATAGGAATAAGATAATGAAGAATATCAATTCTAGGTGGCAATACCTCACATGTTCACATTTTCTAGGCTTGTAATATGCACATAGCTTATTACTCCCCCATAATGTGATAATCCATTTATTTTAAAACAAGAGGCAAACAAAACCAACTCGAGAAATTAATGGACATTATAGAATTTGAATTTCTCATGAGCATGACATACCACATAGAGAATAGATAATATTAATATATCATCACTAAGTGGTATTCCTCATGTACACACATTTTTAGGATTGTGAAGTGCACGAAGCACATCACTCCCCCAAAATGGAATAGTCCATTAATCTCTCAAAAGAGAGCCAACAAGATAAGATATCAAATAAAAGCAATAAGGCTCAACACAAGTAAATGGTGTGCAAACCAACATACACATACTTGATTACTCAAGATAAGTAAGTAGAGAGCACAACACATACAAACACTAGCAAGGTACAAAACCTAACACATGCAAGGGTGCAAGCAACTTTCAATGTATATATGATTTAAATAAAAGTTACCGCAAGGAGGAACATTGGATATGAGATAGAACAATATAATCCAAATGACTTGGCTTGAGAGAATATAATTGATGAAGATCCCTTAATTCTTCATGATGTAGCCAAGTCTCCAATGCCTCCAACAACACCTATTGATCAAGTTTTAGCTTGTTGGTCCCCAACCAAGTTGGGTCCTAAGAGGTTAGTCACAATAGGCTTGGCAACCCAAATGGTTCTTTTCTTGACACCACTTTGAGTACCAACATATTTGGCAAACACATTGCCAACCTTATCCTTCCGAAGAGAATAAATCATCATCAATATAATGGGGTTGGATAAGGTACCATTTGTGCATGAAGAAGCAAGGTGACCCTTCTCACGGCATAGGTAGCAACATCGACTTCCTCCTCTCTTCTTAGTTGGAATCTTGACTTGAGGAGGGTAGCTTGATTCTTGGGAAGAGGTTGTTCTTCAACTTGAGGAACTTGAGGCTTCTTCCCTTGTTGCTTCTCACTAAGAGCCTTCTTCTTCAAAGGGCAAGATCTAACATGGTGCCCTTCAACTTTGCACTTGAAGCAAACAATCTTGGCCGAATCTTTAACTTGTTCTTGGCCCTTGTTCTTCTTGATAGACTTGGACTTGTTCTTGTTATTGGAGTTGAATCCAAGTCCACTCTTGTCATTGGGGCGTCTTTGAACACTCAACATATTGTCAAGTGTGGATTCCCAACATGACGCTTTTCCAAGTCTTTCTTCAAAGAAGTGACTTGGGCCTTGAGCTCATTTAGTTCCTCTACATGGTTAGTATCAACAAAACACTAGAGGAAGTAGAAGCTTCATTGTTAGAGCAACAAGGCAATGAAAGTAATTCATCACAAGATGTAGAAATATTGTGAGTGGATGAATCACTAGGACTAGCACATGGCAATAAAGCATTTTTAGTAGAAGTTGTGCCTTTGTCCACATGAGGCTCACAAGATGTTACCTTTGTAGAAATAGCCTCATGAGCTAACTTTAGCCTAGCATGGGATGCTAGAAGATCATCATTAGAGCTAGAAAGCTTTTCATGACTTTCTTCCAATTTCCCATACTTGCTAGATAGCAACTCAAGTTGAGCCCTTAGCTCAACATTCTCCTTCAAAATAGATGCTTCACAAGAAGTGGAGTTAGTAGCACAAGCATCATTAACATTAGAAATGGAAGAAGACAACTTGCAAGCTCATCATTCTTAGATAGTTGAGTTTGGAGTTGATCATGAGACTTGATAAGGAGAGAGTGTTCACTTTCTAAAGCCTTGTGAGCTTTGTCAAGTCTCTCTATGTCCTCACTTAGTCTAGCATTGCCAACACCAAATTCAACTTTTTCCTTTTTAAGCACTTTATATTTAGCAAGCATGATCTCTTTCCTTAATGATTTTAGCAATAATAAGATCATTAGACTCATCAAGAGATTCAAGTTCTCTCAAGAGAACTAAGCTCTTCTTCTTCTTCAAGAGAAGCTTTCAAGGAAGCTATAGTATAGAGTCATCTCTCTCAATTTGACATTTCTCATCAAATTGACTTTCCAAATCCTCAATAAATTCCCTACTCTTAGAACATAATCAATGATTTCACATAGAGGAGGGATAGCATTACTACCTTTGGGAGAGCACCAAGTACCATCTCACCCATCTTGGTTAAGGATTCAAAATCAAAACCTTCTTCATGAGAATCCTCATCCTCATCATCACAATTTGGATTTGAGGTGGGAGACACCTCGGAATCCTTAGCCATAAGGCAAACATGATTAAAGAATGAAGATGATGAGAATAACTTGAAGCACCATTTAGGTCCATGTCTTGTTCCAACAAATGTTGGGATTCCTCTACATTGTTAGTCATGCAAGTACTAGAGGATATGGAAGCATTGTTTTCATGGCAACAAGACATATGAAGCATATCATCATGAGATTTAGTTAAACAACTATTACATGATATGCAAGGACTATCAACTCTAGCATGTATGACATTTGGAGTGCTAGAAGAGTTTAAGTCCAAAGATAGAACATTGCAATGTGATAGAGAAGAAGTATAATCAATAGTAAGTTCACCATCACCAATGCAATTTCTATCACCACTCACCATATCATTACCTTGTGACAAATCACATGTTGGTGAAGTGGAAGAAGTTGTGAACTCATCACGGCCGGAGGTGGAAGGAGAACAATCATCCTCAATAATTTTGGACACTTCATATATATCTTGAAGCTTGGTCCAAAGTTCATGAGCGTTCCGAAAAGGCATGATTGACGCAAGAACTACATCGCTCAAAACACATATAAGACCATTAGAAACTAGAGTCTCGAGATGAGAGTTTTCCTCATCCTCTAAAGATAATTCTTGAGAATCCTTTGGAGGAGAAAAACCCACATCCACAATCCTCTTAATATAATTTGGACCCATGGCCCTAAAAAGATTAAGCATGCGAATTTTCCAAACATCATAATTTGTGCCATCGAATATAAAGTGGGATCGTGCACTAATTCCCTAAACGACATCTTTTACTCTCTAGGCGGTAAAGCCCAAAAAGAGAGCCCAGGCTCTGATACCAATTGAAAGGACAATGATGTCGCCTAGAGGGGGGGTGAATAGGCGATTAAAACTTTTCCGGTTTAGGCTTGCTAATTGCGGAATAAAACTAGGTGTTTAAATTAACAAGCCAACAACCTAAATAAACTAGGCTCACCTATGTGCACCAACAACTTATGCTAAGCAAGACAAGCAACAAGGTGATAGCTAGAATACTTCAAGCACGAAGGCTATCACAATGTAAAGTGCATAAGTAAAAAGCTCGGGTATAGAAATAACCGAAGCACGCGGAGACGAGGATGTATTCCCGAGTTCCTCCTTGAAAGGGAGTACGTCTCGTTGGAGAGGTGTGAACCGACACAACGGTTCAACAACCACAAAGGTTTCACCCTCTTCTCCGATGAACCGCACCACAAAGGTTTGGTTCACCTTCCACTATCGGTATTCCTTCGAGGCGGAATCCGGAGCCTTTCAACAACAATCCGGGGCACAACCCACAATGGGATTGGGGGCTCCCGAACGGCTTTCAACAACAATCCGAGGCACAACCCACAAAGGGATTGGGGGCTCCCGAACGGCTTCAAGTGACCACACAAGGGTCCAACCACCACAAAGGCGTCTAGGGCCCGAAGACCCAAGAGTAACAAGTTCACAAGATTTCAACTTCCACGAATCCTCGTGGAGAGCACACCGATGCACCAAATGCAAAAGGCAAGAGCACAAGTGCTCAAATCCTTCACTCTCAAATTCCAACAAAGCAACAAATGCTTATGGGGGAATAAGAGAGGAAGAACAAAGAGGAGATGCACCAAGAACTCCAAGATCTAGATCCACTAGGTTCCCCTCACTTAGAGGAGAGATGGATTGGTGGAAATGTAGATCTAGATCTCCTCTCACTTTCCTCAAAGATATGCAAGAATCATGGGAGGGATTGAGAGGAAGGCAAGCTTTTCCAAAGGTCAACAATGGAGGAGAGAGAGGGAAAAACAAGCTCAAGAAGTGGGGAACCATTGGGGAAGAAGGGCCCCTTAAATAGGTTCCCCAAAATCCAACCGTTATGTGCAGAAACGCGTCGGGGCGGTACTACCGCTGGCCCCAGCGGTACTACCGCCCCCCTGGGAAGTCAAACAGGTAAAACAGGCTAAAAACGGGCTCCAGGTAGCGGTACTACCGCCCCGGGCAGCGGTACTACCGCCCCGGCGGTACTACCGCTTCCGGTACCGCCGAAAATGGGCCTCGGGTGGCTCCGGCGGTACCGCTGGCGGTACCGCGGCGGTACTACCGCCACAGTAAAAACTGCAGAACCACCGGCACTAAAACGGGCATAACTTTTTCATCCGGACTCCGATTTCGATGATCTTGGGCTCGTTGGAATCGTAACGAAGAGCTTTACAAGATCATGCAGAGAAACATCATAGTCCAACAATGGAGGATAAAACCAAATGGGGAAAGGTTAGACCTCTCGATAAAAGAACAACCGATAAGACCTCCAAACCAAAACCGCAATATGTTTCTCATCCGGACTCCGTTTTCTATGATCTTGGGCTTGTTAGAAGATACTCACAAGCTCTACAAGATTATGCATATACATCATAGTCCATCATGTGAGGAGGAAACCACAAGTAGAGAGTTTGACCTCTCTTAGAAAAGACAAACCGGTAAAACCTCGAACATCAAAAACGCAACAAGATATTCAAATGAAATCCGTTTTTGATGAACTAGAGCTTGGTATGGGATGAACACAAGCTCTAAATTCTCACATGGATAAAAGCCAAATAAGAACCAAGAAAGATGATATGCCAAATATGCAAAGGTTTGAGCTCTCCATAAAGATGCGATCAAGTTACTCACTTGAGAGCCCCTCTTGATAGTACGCCGTCTATCCTATAACCCGGTCTCCAAACTAACAACATGAGACCGGTAAAATAGAAACCCTATCAAGATCATACCTTTGCCTTGCGCATTCCACTTGAGCTAGATGATGACGATCTTGATCTCTTCAAGTGGACCACCTTTCTTGATTGTGCTTGCTAGCACATGCTTGATGAAGACTTCTCCAAATGCTCCCCCATACACCATTATGGGAGAGCCTCGCTTAGCTCCGTCTTCATGACTCCACTTGCGCTTCATATTCTTCTCTTGATATAGATGATGGCTTGGAGATAAACATGAAGTTCACTCAATCTTCTTTCACAAGCCATGCTTGCAATAAGCTCAATTCTTCACATGACCGTTCTTCATATAAACCCTTGAATAGAGCATTGGTCATCATGTAATCTTCTAGAGTCCAATACATGAACTCCAATCTTCTTCATGGAAAAGATCTATAAAGATATCTCAATGCAAACATTAGTCCATGAGGATTGTCATTAATTACCAAAACCACGGATGGGGCAACACATGCACTTTCAGAGAGTACATGCATCGAGGCGATGGAGCACTTTGCATACGCCGTCGTGAAGGTGTTTGGACCGAAATATCTAAGAGAACCTAATACCGAGGACACCGAAAGGCTGTTATCCCTAGAAAAGCAAGAGGATTCCTGGTATGTTAGGTTCAGTAGATTGCATACATTGGCAATGGCAAAACTGTCCAATAGGGTTGCGTGAGCAGTACCAAGGTCACAGCAAAGAGGCCACAATTGTACTTGAAGCTGTGGCATCTCAAGACTTGTGGATTTGGCATGCCCGGTTCTCACAATGACATCAATGTGCTTCAACGCTCTCCTCTGTTCAAGAGATTGTGTGATGGGGAGGCTCCACCATGCAACTACACCGTCAACGGACACGACTACACCATGGGATACTATCTTGCAGATGGTATCTATCCTCAGTGGGCGGCTTTTGTGAAGACTATCAGCAATCCAACTGGTCCAAAAAAATATGGATTTGCAGCTGTACAGGAGGCTGTTAGGAAAGATGTCGAGAGGGCATTTGGGGTGCTGCAAGCTCGTTGGGGTATAGTCCGTGGAGCCGCCATGATGTGGGATCCGGAGGTAATATGGCAGGTCATGACTTGTTGTGTAATTTTGCACAACATGATTGTGAAGGATGAGAGAGAAGGGGCAGCTCGCACGGATTTTGAAAAGCCGGGAGAACATGTCCACCTTCCTGAACAAGAAGCGGAGTATGTCATGCAATTCCTTGAGATGCATCGACAACTTCGAGATGAAACAATGCACAACCAACTACTCAATGATCTGGTGGAGCATATGTATGTCTTCATGGGAAAGGAGTGAATTTTAATTTGCACTCATTTGTGTCCGAATAATGTGAACTCTTATGTCTGGCTACTTTTATTTGTTTACATACAATTATTTGTTGTAATAAGGTGATTTGAATTTCCAAACTAGCTCTCTGATGGACGTGCAAACTAGCTCTGTGATGGACGTGCATGGCTTGCATGTTTTTGGGTATCAAGATTTGAACATTGTGGTTGTAGAGCATCAACTATGGGGGTTGTCCGGTCAGTGTCCGCGGACACTTTGGGGACCGAATTTGGGGCTCCAGTTGGAGATGCTCTCAGTATGGTCGTTTGGACAAAGTCGAACTCAAGTGGCTCCCAAGGCTCACTCGGGCAACCTTCATGTGTTGAATATCTTTCGAAGATGTGTAGATGAGTGTATTAAGTGTTGTACTCCGTACGTAACACGCAAGCAGGAAGAAAACGAGCACGAAGATCGATGCATATTCGCTCGCTTTCTGGATAGGATAGCTACAGTAGAGAGCGGGCGGAAAAGAGGCGACTCGAAGCTCCGAGTGCTCGCCGGCGTTCTCCGCCGCTCCCCTCTGCCTCCGGCCGCCGTTTTGGCGCCGTGAGGTGGGGGGAGCTCCGGGTGTCGTCTGCGAGTGTAGATAGGTCCTAGTTATTAGGTGTGTGTTCCTGGCGACGGCGTCGTTGACGGGGGCGATGGCGTCGGTGAGGTTTCTGTCCTTCCCCTCCGTTCCCCGTTCCGGCCTTGTCGCCGGGGAGGCTGTGATGGTGTTTCGTCCGGTGAGCTGCTCCGTCTTCGTTTTTCTGGCCGGCCGTGGCGGCGAGGGGAGAAGCAGGTGGTTGGTGGTGATCCGTTTCTGGTGTTCTTGGTGGAGTTGGTCTTCTTCTTCGTTCTGTCTGCTCTGGCCGGCCTCGGTGGCGAGGGGAGCAGCGGCGGGAAGCGGTTTGGTGCTCGTGGTGGCTGGCCTGGGCGGCGCCTCGTCGGCTGGAAGAAGGGTGGTGCTGGGGAGTGAGCGCTTTGGTCGTGCGCGTTCATCGCGTCTAGGCTCCGTCGCGCGGCGGCGGACGACTTCTGTGGCCTTCTACGACTTGTGGCGGCGCTCCTTCCTCGGCGGCAAGAGGTACGGCGACGGCGGCGATGCCTAGGTTTCTAGGAGCCGATGAAGGATCCGATTGTATTTCTTTCAGGTTGCTCAGGGTGCTTCGTGCAATTTTCTGGGTCCAGTTGTAATTTTCTTTTCTTTGTGGACTTGCTTGTAATTTGTCATGGGCATTCTGAATATATGGGTCGGATCCTGTCCTAAAAAAAAAACGAGCACGAAATGAATTGAAGTAGGGAAAAAACTCGCGCGTGGAAGCATATAGCCGCCTCCCTGCGTTGCGAAGGTCACGTCGCGATAAAAGAGCACGACACAACGGCGAGGGGTGCATGCATGCATGGTGTGTGGGTCCCCGCGGTTCAGCTGGGCAAACTACTCCACCGCACCAGTAGTACACTAGTACTACGCTACGTACACTCGGAGCTTTTTTTTTTTTTGAATTTTTCACCACGTATATTCAACACAAACCACATACAACGTACACGGTAGGAATACAAGTACAGAATACGTAGGGGAAAAAGGACCAAGGATCGAAGACCACGCCATCACCGGCGTCGGAGTCGAAGGCGGCCAGCCGCCACCTCGCCGCTGTCAGGGAGAGCTTTTCCTATAGAGGACGCTGCCGTGTCCCTCCGCCGCGTCGCGCCGGAGTTGTTGACGATGAACGGCCGGGGCAGCGGCCCCCTGTCCCATCCACTCCACTTTGCCGCAGCCGCCGTTGAAGCCACCGCCGGAAGAAGACGCAGATCTCGATCCGTCCGCCACCAGATCCACCGCCACCTCGGATCTGACGGAGAGCAGAGGATCACGAACACCGCGCCGGGCCTCGAGATCCAGCCAGTCCAGCGCGCAGACGAGGAGCTCCGAAGACCTCCATCGCCGGAGAAGAACGCGCCGGCTCCAAAACCGCCGCCCGCAGCACCACTTTCACCTTCCGTCTTGTACCTTCTCTTTTTCTCGTCTTGTGAGAGGAATAGGAACCTCCCGTAACGTCGGTAGCTTGTCCTGAAGCAGTCACTGTTTCTCTGATATTTGAGGGTTTTGGTTCGCTGACAATAGGCAGCAGAGAATATGCACTCCATCCTCCTCAATCCTCATTTCCTCATGTCCCCATGCCTTGAGTTGTAGCAGCAGTAGAGTTGAAAAATGTAGGAGAGGAATAAGAGTGTGTATGCTTTGTGTTAAAACTAGCTCGACCAAAATTTGTGTTACCCATGTGTTGGCGACAAGTTCTGTTTGCATGAACCAAATCGCACATGAATCTTATGTTTATGCGTGCTCTGGAATCCTTCTGCTGCGTGGGAAGTTTTCTCATTCGAACGTTGCAGGAATGTGATTTGGGTTTGCAATCTATGGACAAATTTTCTTGTGCTGCTTATGATCATGGGGTTGCACTCGTGACATCCAGCCTTTTTTGCGGGCGTGCCATCCACCCTTGAAAAAGTATATTTACAGATCTGCGTTTCCTTGTAAGAACTAGACTAACGTTTTTTTAGTTAAACTAGATTCTGGTATGAAATTGGATCGCGCATTGGGCCATGGCCCATCATTCATGCTCGTCACCGCCGACGTCCACAACCTGCTGACAGTCGATTTTCCTCAACAAAAATAGTCACGGTCCAGGACGCCGCCACGACGCTCTGCTCCCTGGCGCGGTGCACGCCGAACCTCATGCTCGACACCACCACCTCCGCGCCCGGATCCTTGTTCCCCGCTGCAAACGTCAGGTTCGAGGCGTTTTGTTCTTCGACCAACCCACGCGGCAGATCAATCCATCGCCGGTTGCCGCCCCGCCAGCCCTTGTGCCGAGCTCCTCCCTCGTCGCCACCCGAGTGTACAATAAGCAGCTCCTTTTTCGAGCTGCAATTTAGAATCAAATCAGCTCCTTTTTGAGCGAGCTGCAGTCCGACTCCAACCCCCTTTCAGTGTAGATTACGGAAGTAGATTGGAATCCTTCTGGATTGAAGGATTCCAATCTCCGAGATTGAATCCACGGGACCAAGCCGCTGTAGATCTGCAAGATCACAACTCCTTCTCGGGCCTCCGCACATCGACGCTGGAGCCATGGGGGTGAGACTCCATTGTCCTTTCTTTCCTCTAGACTAGATACATCCAATCAAAGTTGCTTCAGTAAAATCTGAACTTCCTTACGGGAAATTTTTGCCATGTTTAAATCTTCTCGGCTACTTAAAAAATCAAGACTGAACCAAATTTGCTTCTCCTATCTGCGTCTTTGCGGCTAGTGTGAGATCAACTTTGATTTGATTTGTTTGTTCCCATGCCAAATGCAGGAAGGCAAGAAGAGAGATGACAGAATCAGCACCCTTGCCCGACGACATACTGGTCAACGTCCTCGACCGGCTAGATGTCTACGACGCCGCGAAAACCAGCATCCTCTCGAGACGGTGGAGTCAGCTCTCTGCCAAGCTCCCCCGACTTATCATAAATCCTCTGCCGGAGGGTGTGTCAAGCATCGACATCTATAATCTATTACGGCGACTTGGTTCGGATCAACGCAGCTGTCGTCGAAGCGACAAGGAGCATGCTGACACGCAGCTGTCGTCGAAGCGACAAGGAGCATGCTGACACGCAGAAATCCAGGCCAACGCACCATCCGCCTCCTCTCTACGACGTTCTACTTGAAAGGTGATGCCCCCATATCCATTGGACGCGCTGTTGGCGACGCCATGGCGGCACACAAGATCGAGGAGGCCGAATTCACGGTTTTGACGGTGAAGGAACGCCAGCAGTGCACTCTTGATGACGTGCTAAACTATGGGGCACGGTTTATGTCATTTTTCAACGAGCGTCCGAATGCATTTGCCGGTTTGACATGCCTCTAGAATTTGAGATTTGTGGAATCTGACTTTGTCTCCAGCATCTTCATTACTTGCAAGAGATTAAAATACTTAGGTTTGCACAGTTTCGACACCGAAAGTTGGATAACGCTCCAGGTGACAGAGCCTAGCTAGCTAGCTCCCGCTCCCACCCCTCGCCGCCGGTGGCCACCTCGGCCACGGCGCACCCCCTCCACAGCCATGACCGTAGCCCGCCGCACCTCGCCGCGGACCCCCCCCCCCCCCACCTGCCACGGCTCTCCGGGCCTCCACACGCCCGACTCCACAGACCGCCTCCACTTTTCAGCTCCACCCACCCCAGCCTCAAGCTTCAATGCCTCCCCCTCCTATGCCGACATGGCTGCCCGCCAGCCACCGCCCCCTTCAATGCCCCCTGCAGCGCCTGCGGCGGCCGCAGACGCCCATCCTGCGAAGCCGGCGATCAAGAGCATCGTGGTGGACCCGCATGCGCCGGTAAAAGCGGTTTCATCAGATTGGCATGAGGTCCGTTACAAGCGCGGTCGCCCCGCTCCTTTGCCATCTCGGAGGGCGCCGTTAATGGCGGCCAACGGCTCTCTACTGCGGAGGCCTTTAAAGCGGAGCTCTCCGGCCGCTGCTTCCGGTGCTTTTCTTCAGAGCACATAGTCGGTTCTGCACCAATGAAGCACGCTGCATTCACTGCCTCGACGCCGGCCACCCTGCCAAGAAGTGCCCTACTCGCCAGCTACCGCGTGTGCCCTCCCGCCGCTGCCCTCGCGCCACCGGCAGCCTCCCAAGCCGGCGGTGCGCTCGCGCCTCACCTTCCCGCCCGGCCACCCTGAGCTCACTCGCCAGCCTGTCCACGCTCGCCTTGCATTCCCCGACAGCTCCTCTCCTGCCGCAGTCACCACCGACACCCCCATCCCACCACCGCCCCCACCTCCGCCCACCTCCGACCCTTTTCTACCATGACGAGCGAGTTTGGCTTCGTGCGGCGGCCTCTGCGCACCAAGGTGGCGCTGGAGCTGACTCAAGAGATGGCGGAGGAAGAGATGGTGCTGCGTCGCTCTGCGCTCGTGTTCGTCGTGGTGGGTGCCCAACCTCACCTCGCGCGGGGCACGTCCATGAGGGTTTACTGCAAGACTTCCCCGACTGCCTGCTGACGCCGTGCAGATCTCACTCCGGCAGCCTGGGATGTTCTTTGCCCGCTTCGCCAATGCTCGCTGCTTCGACATGGTCGCCTCGCGCTCCATCTTCCACTTCAGGGGGACGCCCATCCTCATCAAGCGCTGGAACCGCCTCACCTTCGCCACACTGAAGAAGCACAGGTACAATGTGCGCCTCTTCATCGAGCAGCTCGCGCCGCAGGCCTGGGCGCTCTCCACCGTGCAGCGCGCCCTCCCGGCTGCCTAATCCATACGGTGGCCGGCGAGACCATCGACAAGCTCGACCTCTCCTACTTCGTTGTCGAGGCTTGGGTCGAGTGCCTTGAGGACGTTCCTACGGAGACCGTCATCGACCTTCACGAGCATGCGCCCTGCGTCGACCCGCTCTCCCATGCCGTCCTGCCTCCGGGGTTCTCCTCCTCCGGCGTCGCAGTCCCCGGGCGGGCACACCGTCGCAGTGCTGCCACAAGGATCACCTCAGCGAGCATCCTCCGCGGGTGCTAAGCACAACCGCGCTCGTCCACCTCGACTCATCGACTTTCATCTGGCCGACCCCTGCTGCGCGTGCTCGCCGACATGATCATGGCGACGATGGCTACGGCGACGACGACATGCTGGAAGAGGAGCAGGTGCACCCGTGGGCTCACGGGGTGCCGGACGATGATTGGCATCAGCGCTTGGAGGCTACTTCCTCGGGTGCGGCCGCGGGCCAGCACCGCCCGCGCCGCCAGCGTAGCGGCCGCCATCGCCAGGATCTCCTCGTGTTTGATGCGCTCGCCGTGGCTATTGCTGCTCCGCCTCTCGCCGGCGGGGTAGAGGTGGCCGCCGCACCAAACCCTGACGGCGTGCCCCAACGCCGTGATTGCTGCGGCGAAAGGCGTGCAGCTTGGCGTTACACCGACGCTTGGGTCCACGCCTGCTGACACACCCATGGTCAATACTCCCATGCCACCCCACACCCCAAACGAGCAACTGATTGAAGCTGCAGACCCTGTGCCTGATCTTGCGGAAGCGCTGCAACTCGCCACTTCGGGATCGTCTTCGCAGGGCGTGCTGTTCTGCAGCCCTCCTGCACTGCGCCTGTCCGACTGGGAGACAAGCACCCCACTGCGAAGGATGTCGACACCATGCTGGCCCATGCGGATGCTACTGACTGCAATCGCGTGCTCATCCTCCACGACATTGCTGACGAGGGTGACACAGCGGTCATCGGTGCACCGGTTCAAAGTTGTCTCCAGCAAGGCAATGGCGGGCCTGCAGTGGACCCCCAAGCCCAGCACGCCTCTGCTGACCTGGATGCCGCACCATCTTCACCGCGTGGGCTTGCTGTCGATGGCCCAGCCCACTTCTCCACCTCCGAACTGATGTCCGCTTTGATTTAGCCCATCACGCCTGGCATCATCCCCTCCCCAGGCTCGCAGCACACCCCACCGGGGCCGCCGCGCCGCACGAGGAGCAAGGCGACGACCGCCCCCCGCCGGAGCCACCGCGTGCAGAACCGCAAGCAGGCGGTGACGGGCGGCGGCAACATGACCATGCGGGCGGCGCGCAAGCTCATCATCTCCAAGCGCGGCCTAGCCATCGCGAGAAGGGTGAGGAAATCTGACGACGACACGCTGAGCCAGTACCAGACGGCGTTGGACTCGCCGCTCTCCAACACGCAGATGGGCAAGCTCACCATCCTCGCCAAGGAAGCGCGTGGGCGGCGCAGGGCTACGACTGCAACGGAGCAGCTGGTCACCCCTGTGCAGTAAGTCAGTGCAGCCTTGTTTGCTATTTGTGTCGACCTTGTTAGTCAATGAATCACAATTTTCTCATATGGAATGTTAGAGGTCTCAACGATCCTGTTAGGAGAGGTGTAGTATGTGCTGTTATTAGGAAGCACAATGTAACAATTGTTTTGTCTTCAAGAAACCAAGTTGCAAGTGATAGATTTAGACGTTGTTAAGCAATGTTGTGGTCCTCAGTTTACTGAATTCTGTTATGCTCCTGCTGATGGTACCGAGGCGGCATTCTTGTTGCTTGGATACCGACTGAATTTCAATGCACAATCAAGTTGCTATCTCCTTGGTCTGTTGCTGTCCATGGTTTGCTCTATCAGTCCAACACTAACCTGAATCTAGTAGCTGTCTACGGGCCTCAATCAGATGCAGATAAGGCCCTTTTCCTTCAACAGCTTCAGTCGAGGATTGCTGTTGATCTGCCACCAACCACCGCTACCATCATTGCTGGAGATTTCAACATGATTGTTAAAGCAAGTGATAAAAATAACCTGAACCTGAATAGAAGAAACATGGCAAAGTTCAGGAAGTTCATCAATGACCTGCAGCTAAAAGATCTTTATCTCCATGGGAGACGCTATACCTGGAGCAATGAGCAGCAGGCTGCCACTATGGTCAAGCTAGACAGGGTTCTTTTCAATCAGGAATGGGATGCTGCCTTCCCTGGATGCATTCTTCAGGCCATATCATCTGAAGTATCGGACCACTGCCCCATTCTGCTCAGTTCAGATGCTGGTTTCAAACATGTTCGCAGGTTTCGTTTTGAACATTCCTGGGTAGCTCGTGAGGACTTCCTGGAAGTGGTGCTTGCTGCTTGGAACTCAACTCCGTATCATGTTGACCCCTTCATTAATCTGCATGTCAAGCTCAACTCAACTGCTCAAGCCCTGTCCAAATGGAGTGCCCAATTCACCTCCGACATGGAGTTACGCGCTGCCATCACTAGTGAGCTCATTTTCAAGCTGGATCAGGCCATGGACACCAGGCAGCTAACTGATGATGAGAGACAGTTCCGTGCAATGCTGAAAATGAACAGGCTGGGCATTAAAGCCATCCAGAGAACACAATGGCGCCAACGATCCCGCATCCAGTGGCTTAGAGAGGGAGGCTGAATGCTTTCTGGGATTTTTTTCAGAAGCTTCTTGGTGAGTCTCGGCCTCGACAGCACTCACTCAACCTCCATCTCCTGGGAATTGAGCCCATTGACCTGACTGATCTTGAAGCTGCTATCACGGCTGAGGAGGTCCGAGCTGCCATTATGGATCTGCCCAATGATAAAGCACCTGACTGCGATGGCTTCTCTGCCCTGTTTTACAAGAAATGCTGGCATATCATCAAGTTCGACATCATGCGTGCCATTGCTGCTCTTGAATGTTGTACCTCCCGCAACCTGCATCTTCTGAACTCAGCCACTATGATATTGCTGCCCAAGTCCCCTGATGCTACCAAGCCAAGCGAATTTAGGCCGATCAGCTTGATTCACTTCTTTGCGAAGCTGTTCACTAAGATTTTGGCCTTGCGGCTTCGCCCAAGGATGAACGAACTCGTAAACCCCTGCCAGAGTGCTTTCATCAAAGACCGTGCCATACACGACAACTTTGTGTTTGTCCGTGCCCAAGCAAAGTTGTTCAGGCAGAAGAAAATTTCGGCGCTGCTAGTTAAACTGGACCTACAGAAAGCTTTTGACTCCCCTCCTGGGAATTTCTTCTTGAGGTGCTGGAAGCAAAGGGCTTTGGGCAGAAATGGAGGGACTGGATTGCATGTTGCTGTTCACTGCATCCACCAGAATCACTGTCAATGGGGAATTATCGGAGATCATTTACCACAAGCGTGGGCTGCGGCAAGGAGACCCTCTCTCACCCCAACTTTTTGTAATTGCAACTGACATCTTGGCTGAGCTGTTTGCCATCGCTGACCGCATGGGTGCACTGAAAAGCAACAGATTTCTGCACACCAAAAATCGTCTATCCATGTATGCCGATGATGTTGTCATTTTCGCCGAGCCTGACCATGAGGAGCTCCATTCCATTAAGCTGCTGATGCAATGCTTTGGGGAGGTATCTGGCTTACTCACAAACTTTGAGAAAAGCTCTATCATCCCTATCCACTGCTCACACCTGGACACCACTGCACTCACAACTGTCCTGGCATGCCCTATTCAGAGCTTCCCATGTAAATATCTTGGTCTTCCTCTTTCTGATCAACGGCTTCGCAAAGGAGACCTACAACCTTACCTGGACAACCTTGCTGGCAAGGTAAAAGGATGGAACAAAGGAGGGTTCTCACTGGATGCTAGATTGCTCCTGGTCAAACATGTGCTCTCAGCGATGAACATTCACCAGCTCTTGGTAATTGACCCTCCCCTTTGGCTTCTTAAGGCAATTGACAAACTGCGTCGAGGGTTTCTTTGGTGCAATGACGAGCTGGCCATCGGCGGCCGCTGCCTGGTGAGATGGGATGCCATTTGTAGACCGCTGGAATTCGGAGGCCTCGGCATTACTGATTTGCAGCGAAAAGCTACCGCGCTGAGGGTGAGATGGCTATGGCTTGCATGGACTGATACCAATAAATCCTGGGCGGGGATGCCTCTAGGCATAGATGAGCGAGCTAGAAAGCTATTCAATGCAGCTGTCAGGTTCAATCTAGGAAATGGGCAAAGAATTAGCTTCTGGCATGATCCTTGGACTGCTAGCCGCTGCAGCCTTGCAGCCATTGCACCGGATCTGTTCAAATTCTGCACCAAACGTAACCTAACAGTTGCGCAAGCCATCACAGATGATAAATGGATAAGGCACTTCAAGCAGAACCTCACCACTGCTGCCCTACAACAATTCCTGCAAGTGTGCGATATCTTAACAGATGTGCAGCTTCTGAATGGCACTGATGACACTATCTGATGGCTCTGGACAACCAATGGCAATTATACTGCCAGTTCAGCATATGAGATACAGTTTGAGGGTTCCACTCGCTTCAGCTTCAGAGACACCGTTTGGACTAGTGGGGTGCCGCTGAAATGTCGCATCTTCAGCTGGCTAGCGATCAGGGGCAAGTGCCACACCGCTGATTGCCTTCAGAAAAAGGGCTGGCCACACAATGCATCCTGTGTTTTCTGCCTCAGCGAACCTGAAACTGCAGTCCACCTGCTTGCCTCTTGCCCTGTTATCATCAGACTTTGGCATAAAATCATTCACACCGCTGCCCTCCCAAATTACCTGGTGCCTCCAACCAACACGCACAGTTTAGAGGATTGGCTCCTGCACTCTCGCCAAAGACTCCCCAATTCCTTGAAGAAAAATTGGACTGCTGTAGTTCACCTAGCCTGGTGGTCTATTTGGAAGGAGCGCAATGCCAGGATTTTTAACAACAAAGCTGAACCCCTAAGCAGAATCCTTTCTGCTATCCTAGAAGAAGCGAGATGCTGGAGAGACGCTGGGAAACCCAGCGCTGCTGACCTACTCCTTAGACCCAGGGAACCTGATTAGTTAGCTTTTTAACTCTTTTGCGGTCTACATGCGACTTGCTGTAGACCTAGCTTAGTTTTCTTTTCCTTTTTTGGTTACTTTGTACTCTTGTACACTCTTCTAATTGAATGAAAAGCAGGCTCGACTGCCTTTTCCATCTCGATAACGCTCCAGGTTGAACACGCGCAGCTCACTGAGCTCAGTATGGTCAACTGCCGCTTGGACAAAGTCGAACTCAAGTGGCTCCCAAGGCTCACCCGGGCAACCTTCATGTGTTGGATATCTTTCGAAGAACTACCACTGTCATTTGGTCATGTCCCATTGCTTGAGTTTTTGAACCTCACAAATCTTGGTCTTAGGTTGCACAAAATGGTCAAGTTAAGTATGTTACTTTCTGAGACATATATGCAAGACTTGCGGTTGGGGTTTCAATGCGAAAAGGTAAGTCGGGATGATTGCTTTGTACTGACTTCACTTGTTCTCTACTCTTCCTATTTTGCAAGGTGTTCCTTTTTTAAAGATCATCCTGTTATGTATTTACTGTTGCAGATTTGGGTTCAACCAGACTGTCTGAGCGAAAGGTTAGCATCTTCGTTCCATCGACTAAGGATTGTCAATCTAGTTAGCATACCAGAAGGGTCTGATCTTACGTGGACAATGTTCATTATGGAAGCTGCGCCATCTCTGGAAGAGTTCTACATGTCGGTATGTTCTTACCCAAATCCACTTGTTTCTTTTTTATGGGTTATTACTCTGCTACATGAAGGTACCTTGTTCTTTTATTTTTGTGTGAGCGGTTGCTCTATTATTATCCTTGTATGGTTGCACACACACCTGTGCTCTCACTTGAAGTATAGATGTCCTATGAACGGCAAACTGAACCTTTTCCATGTATCTATGTACTATGGGCGGAATGCAGGTAATGGATCATCCATGTGAAATGATAATGGATAAGGAAAAGAGGAGGGAACTCTTGCTTAGCGAGAAGAAGGGCGTGGAGTGGGAATCACCTAGACCAAACTTCAAGCACTGCCGCCTTACCAAGCTCATCGTCTTCTGCTTTGAGAATTACATGGTGAGCCACATCAGGCGTGTGATGAAAGCGGCGGTGAATCTAAAGGATGTGTACCTGTATGATCAACTGGCATGTAGCAAGTGCCAACAGATTCCCGTTGAAAAGCCTGGCAGGCTTCCATGGACAGAGAAGAAGTTGAATGCGATGAAGAAACTATTGGCCCAAGGCATCGAGTCGGCTCCCAGAATTCACTTGCTGACCCCTTCTCCGGAAATGGACGCTGACCATGCTGCAAGGGTACCGTAGTGTTTTGGTCATTAAAGACTCCTCCTTGTGTGCCTTAAAAGATGGCCGAGGGATTTTCGGGAAGTTTTATGTAATAATAGTCGGTTGGAGTAGTCTATGAATTGTGGCGAGTTTTCTTGTTTGGTCTGCTTTTGTTTTCTCAAAACCAGTTGGAAGTTATTGGGGGCACTGCTGCAATAAGAAGTTACTTAACCCTGTTGTACTGTGAGTAAATTTTAGGTCCAGGTTTGTAGAGTTATATTGGGTTGGGATTGGATTTTGATCCAATGATGTGTAGTTGTTTGTCGTGTGGTGATGAGTGCATCAGTTGATACGGTCTTTGAGATATGGAAGCTTATTCAGTGAAGGCTCCAGGGAAATACATGCTCCCAAGATGAACAACACACTCACAGTAATGGCCCAGAAGCGGCAAGCCGGTACGCCGCCCCGACGCTTTACTTATTCCCTGGCGCGGTGCACGCCGGCGACTGGCCTATCAGGTTCGATGCGTTTATGTTCTTTGACCAACCCACGCGGCAGATCAATCCTTCGCCGGTTGCCCCGCCGCCAGCCATTGTGTCGAGCTCCCTCCTCGTCGCACCGTTGCCGCCCAAGTGTTCTTCCTATGAGGATCGAGAGGGGTTCCAGTAGAGGCGCGCGCAATTTAGAACCGAATCTGCCTCCTTTTGAGACGCTATCCGCAATAAAGGAAGGAGATTGACTGCATCTCTTCTTATTTCATACAATACGATCGACTACATCTATTTTCGGTCTCTTTTTATTGCAGAAGGAGATCATATCCTTCTCGATTTCAATATCTGAGTTGACACCGGACGCCGAACCCAAGCAGCTGCACGCCCAGGGGATCTCTGGAGCTAATGCCTATCCGGCAAAGCTACCACTGTATCTTTGTTTCTCGAAGCACTTGAAATTGCATCTTTCAGTTGTCAACCATAAACTACTAGGAGTCTATCTTTCTTTGTGGAAAAAATCAAAATTACTCTTCCTCTAATAAGAGATGAATCTACATGCCAAATGCAGAGAGGAGATGATCGGCTCAGCAAGCTGCCGATGATGTTCTGCTCAACATTGTCGAACGACCTGATATTGCCGATGCCGCACGAACCAGCATATTCTCCAGACGGTGGACGCACATCCCTGCGATGCTCTCCAAAGTCGATATAACGATCGAACCCTTTGAGCACTTGCACCACAGGTCAAACATAAAGTTGCCCTACTACGACGCAGCTCAGCTCGATTCCACCATGGTTGAAGCAACCAGGAGCATACTTGGAAGCAGGAGCACATATCTTTACGCGATTCGACTCCTGCACATAAAATTCTACTCCCTCCGTTCGGAAAAGGATGTCACAATAGACCATTTTTGTGACATCCTTTTTCGAACGGAGGGAGTACTTGGGAGACGACTCTGTTTTCATCAGCCAGACGGTTACCAACACCATGGCAACACAAAATGTTGGTTTCGCTGAGTTCGCGATAATGACAAGGAAGGACGATAGAGTATGTACCGATGAAGATCTGCTCAACTACGGGAGGCAGCTCGTGTCATTTTTTTATGCTTGTCCAAGCGCATTCAGTGGCCTCACAAGCCTCAAGCTACAGAATATGAGGCTAGCTGAATCAGAGTTCCCCAAAATTTTCGGTATATGCAGCAGTGCCATGGAGAACTGCGACGTCGGGATGTTGTCTTTCCTTGATTTGGAACACCCGCAACTCAGTGAACTTGACACTGTTGACTGCCGTTTTGAGATGGTTGATCTGAAGTGGCTACCAAAGCTCACACTTCTGACCTTTTCTGGTTGGGTCTCTCTGCATGATCCGTTGTCTTTTGTCATGTCCCACTTCTCCAGAGAGTAAACATCACTAACATTTGTCTTTCTTGGCACAAGATGCTCAAATTAAGTCAGCTCCTTGGCCAATCAACTATAAGCGATCTGCGTTTGGACTTCAAAAGTGAAAAGGTTAGCAAAGGTGGTATTCTTGTTGGTTATGTATGCAACTTCATTAAAATTTAATACCTTTTGCAGATTGGATTGTATCTGAAGGTCCAAGAGAATTACGGCAGGTGTTCCGCAAACTACAGATTGTTGATTTGATTAACATTTCTGAAGATTGTGATCTGGCTTGGATAATGTTCGTTCTACAAGGCGCACCTTACCTTAAGGAGCTATGCATCAGGGTAAAGTCTTTGTACCTAATCTACAAACCTCTTCTGCTTACATCATATATTCTCCCTCCGTCTCAAAATAACTGTCTTAGATTTGTACAAGTTTGAGACACTTATTTTGGGACGGAGAGAGTATGTAGGCTCATGTTATGTTCAAGTGCACAGTCCTATTTCAGAGTTTTACCTTTCTGGACCAAATGAAAATAACTAATCGCAATAATTGTTTTCTCACCGTCTCATAATGTATTTTTGTACGACCGAGTGCAGGTGTGGGAATCATTTATGTGAAATTGTATGGGAAGAGGAGGAGAGGAAGAAATTTGCGTTTAGCGAGGTGAAGGACAATGGTCAGAATAGGATGCACATCTGATTTCACGCACCGCAACCTGGCTGTGCTCAGGATCTTTGGGTTTTAACCAGAAGGAAAGTTCATGAGTTCTATCAGAAATGGCATGGAAGTAGCTGTGAATCTCGAGAAGATATCCTGGTATAATAAGCCGCTGTGCGAGACTTGCAAGCATGTGTTTCGAAAGCTATCGAGGTACCCAGGGTCATGGAAGCAGAAGGTTTGACTTAGGAACAAAATCAACGAGGGGATGTGCTCAGCCGTGGAAATTTACTTCCCGCTTAAAACAATATGTTACTGTAATCCGTTTTATTTGTTTTTAGAGCAACATTGTAACTGGATCAAGTAAATTCCCTTGCGTTGCAGGGCAGAACCCTCTAGACAAATTGTTGTAATGACCAGTATGCGGACTAAGTTTATTTTCACCCGGCGTTTCCATGTCAGATGGCTGAATTCCCTTGCAAGTATTTGGGATTGCCGGTGTCGCCCAAAAGTCTAAGGAAAATAGACTGGCAGCCACTTCTCGATGAATTGGCTCGTCGTCTGTCTACTTGGCGTACTGAAGGGGGGCGCTTGGTGTTAGTTACTTCGGTGCTAATGATGATATCCATTTATCATATGCTATCACTTGACCTGCCACTGCCACCATGGGTTATCTTAACAATCAATAAGATCTGTAGACGGTTCTTTTGGAAGGGATCTGAAGATGCCAGAGGGGGACATTGTAAGGTGGCCTGGGAGCAGGTTTGTAAGCCAAAGGCTCTGGGAGGGTTGGGCGTTCATAACCTACAGAAGCTCAACGATGCCTTGCGTATCAGATGGTACTGGCTGGAAAAGGTTGGCCCTTTGCGTGCATGGAGTGGACTGCAGTTCAAATTATCAGCAAAGGCGGAAGCTGTGTTTCTAGCAGCGACATAATGTACAGTCGGCAATTGACAGCTCACTTTGTTTTGGCGAGATCGATGGATTGATGGCAAGTGTGTCAAGGATATAGCACCAGACTTAATCCCATTTGTCTCACCACAGAGTGCCTTGCGCATGACAGTGAATCAAGCTCTCGAGGAGGAGGCTTGGATCAAGAACATCAGGGGAACACTTTCAGTCCAGGCCATTGTTCAGTTCGTCAGACTTTGGCAAGCAGTTCAGTCCGTTCCCGCGCTTACAGCTGATCCAGACCAATTCAAATGGTTACTTTCGGAGAATGGACAGTACTCAGCTAAGTCAGCATATCTTGGCTTCTTTCTTGGACAAGAGCAAGCAGACTATGCGGATTTGATCTGGAGCGGTGGGGCTCCGTTGAAAGAGAAGCTGTTTATGTGGCTAGCGATCAGAAATCGATGCTGGACAGGTGTGAGGCTGATTGCTAAAGGATTACAAGGTCCCTTGCTCTGTTTATTCTGTGATCAACATGCAGAAACGCTAGATCACCTCATGGTTTTTTTGCGGCAGCATGGTGGACTGCAAATCTAAATCTGGGTCCAATTACAAGGTTTTTTTGCGAAATGTCCAAAAATATAGAAGGTTTTCTGCAAAATTACGTGTCCACGTCAGCACTCCTGCAACGGAAAACGGACTGACATGTGGGGTTTGTGACCTGCGTGCACCAAAAGTCCAGTTGTGTGACCAAAAAATCACATTCTCCAGTTGTGTGACTTAAGTGCACATAGCGGACGAGTTGTGTGACCGCCAGTGCCATTTACTCGCAATTCACGCCACAACAAGATAGTACGCTGCAGGTTTGGTGGAGTCAGTTAGATCGATGTCAACCAAAACCAAGAAGGAAATTCTTGGCCACGGTGGCCATTGCTTGCTGCAGGGCTATTTGGCTCGAGAGGAATTCTCGGAACTTTGAAGTAAATTTTACTTCAGAAGATGCTATCATAGGTAGAATTAGGGAAGAAGTGCAGACCTGGTGCTTGGCCATGCGGGTAGCAGAGAGACGTCAGGAGTAGAGTTCAGTGTGTTTTTTCTCTCGCGGTGTTTGCGGGTTTGTAAGCTGTAAGCTGTAACAACTCTTTTCAACCTTAATGTCATGACATGTAAGTCTTGCATGTTCTTGAAAATGACTGTTTGTTTTCGTCTTTTACTATAAACAAACCCTTTTCGCATGGTATTTCTGCCGTGGTAGTAAAATAATTGTTTTGTTGAGCTTAATCCATCTTTTTAACAGCTATTGCGTGGCTACTCGAAAATTTGAAATCTACCTGTAGCTCCTCAGTTCGAGGTTGGTTTTGCCAGCTGAATTCAGGTGAATGCCAAATGTGTTGAATCTTAAACCGGATGGGCTATTTCCGAGCTATGTGTTTTTTAATAGGCCAACGGGCAGATTTCTGTCAGTACGATTTCGTGGCGACGACGCGCATTTTGGAGCAGCTCCGAGCATTGCTGTCTGTGTTCTGCTTGCCCGTGCCGTGCTCGCCAACCGCCACGCTCTCGGTATGTGCGAGGCGCGAGGTGGACGGCGGCAGCATGGTGGACTGCCAGGTCGGCGTCCATGGCGACAGAGAGGCCACGCCCCTCCACGCCCTCGGCGGCAGCAGCAGCCTCTTATAACAACTACACATCATAGGATCAAAATCGAATCCCAACCCAATATAACTCTACAAACCTGGACCTAAAATTTACTCACAGTACAACAGGGTTAAGTAACTTCTTATTGCAGCAATGCCCCCAATAACTTCCAACTGGTTTTGAGAAAACAAAAGCAGACCAAACAAGAAAACTCGCCACAATTCATAGACTACTCCAACCGACTATTATTACTCCCTCCGTTCGGAAAAGGATGTCACAAAAATGGTCATTTTTGTGACATCCTTTTCCGAACGGAGGGAGTACTTCTGCACCCGAAGATAGCTGAAGGCTTTTCAGGAAGTTCGTGTTATAACAGTCGGTTGGAGCACTCTATGACTTGTGTTGCTCTTGTTTGCTCTGCTTTTCTTTACTCAAAACCAGTTGGAATTAGCAATGCGAATTACTTAATCCTGTTGTACCCTAAGTAAATTTAGGACCAGGTTTGTAGATTTATATTGGATTTTGATGCTATGATGTGTTATTGTTTATAGTGTCGGTGATGACTGCGTCAGTTGATACTGTCTTTTGAGATCTGGAATCTGAACTATACATGTGGTCAGCAAATGGAACCTGAAGAAGCATGAGCGTATTCAGTGAAGGCTCCAGGCGAAGTAATGCGAATTTGTGTGGTTGTTTCTTGTATTCAAGTCTGCTCTGTCGTCTACTTGTAGGCCAGCTTTCCCTGTTTTTTGTTCACATATTGAGAAAACCAAGTTAAAAATTCCGACCCAAGAAATTTAGTAAGTGCAGCAGTGTTATACTTCCTCCGTTTCAATTTAATTGACTTGACATCCACCAAATATGGATATATCTAGACATGTTACATGTATGAATACATTCACATGTGGTGCATAGTATGTCGGTAGAATACTTTCTGGATTAACCCGCGGCCCAGTGCGACTTACTTTACTCGCACGGACAAAGGCCCACTTGGGAACAAGCCCAATATTGAACCGCCATAAGGGGAAAGTTCTAGAAGACATATCCCGGAGGACGTGAAGACCAAGTAGTCTCCGAGTAGGCCTCTGTGGACATATTCCTTGTGGGGAAAGTTTTCTTTGTAACCTAGCGAGCCTCTGTGTATATAAAGAGAACTCGCAGGACTTAGAACGGGTCAAGCTATCAAGCCTCAAACCCTAGCTCATACGGCGAGTACCAGATCGGATCGCCTCCATTGTAACACCTTGATTATCATATCAATACCAATCTAGAGTAGGCAGGAAGTAGGTCTTTTACCTCACATTGAGGGGGCCGAACCTGGGTAAATCTGTGTTGATCTTTGTTCCTGCGATCCCAATCTCGGAGATGCTTGACTCGCATAATCCCACACCTACGAAGTCATCTATGACACCTGACGTGACAAACCCACGACAGTTGGCGCCCACCGTGGGGCCTGCGGTCAAAAGCGTCACGTTCCGCGCAGGATCGAAATCAGGCTTCAAGGACATCGCCATCGGCCAAGTTGAAAACATCAATGGGGTCCCCTTCATTGACGACTCAGAGTGGGGACCCGAGGCAGATCGCATCGAGTTCGGATACATCGTTCCCATCGGATCAGTAAAAGTTTTCGTCGGATCCGTCAGTCGCAGATCTATGGACGCGACTCAAGGAAGCGAATCGATGAAGGAGTTGCGGCCGGTCAGGGTCCGCGTGTTGGAGGAGCTACAACAAGCTACGGCAAGATTGTCCATCCCCGTCCCACCAAGACCTGTTTGGGGATCTCTACCAAATCAGGAAGGAGACCTCAAGATTGAAGAAATTGAAGCTATCAGGACGGAGCTCTGTGAAGAGGCACAAAGACTCGCGGCTGAGCGCGAAAAACTCCAAGAAGAAGGCCGACGACTCCGCCGCTGCCAGCCGAATCACCAGGCGGTACGAACCAAGGCGACATCTGAGCGCAAGAAACTCCAGGAAGAAGAGTGGCGACTCCGTCGTTGGCAGCAAAAACATCAGATCAAGATGAGTAGAGGAGAGATGAAATCACAGTTCCACGGCGACCCAGAAAGCAACGTGCACGCCGCGATAGGGATATTGTCAAAGATAGCACCGGTTGGAGACACGCGGGCTGATAAGGAAGCTCGCTATGCGATCGACCTACTGCAAACTGCTGCTTTACAACAAGCAAATATGTATGGAGTCATGCCCAATGAGCCGCAAAACGAGGTATCATGGAGAGGAGAAAAGTACAGCGTCGAAGAAGTGGTCAACCAGTTAGCAGGTTTGCAGGTATCATTGGAAAAAGAAAAGAAGATAGAAGGCGAGTCGCGGATGACCGGAGCGACTCAGCCATCCCAGATTGAAGCTGATTCAGATGAAGATTCAGCGTCAGTAAGCTCCTATTCATTATTGAAAGGACCATCATATTTTGGAGAGGAAATACGGCTCGCTCGCTTCCCCCTGAACTTCGGTGAGTCGCAGCGAGTCACCACCTATTGCGGCGACCAGGACCCTGTCTTATGGATAGAAGACTATGAGGCAAACATGGCAGGAACTGATGTAACTCAGGAAATACGTGCTAAATATTTCCACTTAGCAATACAGGGAGAAGTTAGGGATTGGTTGTCCAGGCTGCCATCCAAATCAATAAGCTCATGGGAAGACTTGAAGGACAAGTTCATCAACATTTTCAAACAGAAGACATGAAAAACCTTAGACAATGTATCCAAGAAGACGACGAATCAAGCGGTGACTGGATCAAGAGAATCGTGGAGATCCTTGGCTCCGCCAAAAGCTTAACAGTACAAGCTGCAATACAAGCTATGAGAAAGAACTGTAGATTTGAGCCGTTGGTGCACAAGTTAAGTCGCACAGAGCACAAGATTGATAGTTTCGACCAGCTTTTGGCAGTAGCTAACAAGTACACAAAGACAGATAAAGGGGCAGGTGGCTTATCACAGAACCCAATAGGGAAATTACAAGCCGCGGAGATTGAACGTCGCACGCGCCAGATACAGGAGCAAGAGAGTGATAAGGCCTTATTCCCTAATAACGGCAAGGGGACCTTCGACGTGCCTTGCGACTTACATCGCAGAAGAGATGGCAGGCCAGCGGGTCACACAAAGGCGCAATGTCACTACTACCGAAGATGGAAAGAAGGCAACACGCCAGACACGGCTCGCAGCGGATCAATGCAGCATAAGAACCAATCTAGCTCTCGTCAAGGGCCTGACATTTTAACTAGAAGAAACATGGGACAGTTTCATACAGTAGAAGTACAAACAACGGACGGAAGCCGGAAGAGCGGTCAGATTTCAACGCCCGAAAGGTATCGTCGCTGGACAGAGCAATCGGTTATTTGGAGTCGCGGCGATCACCCCCCAGAAGTAAGAGATCCAGGACAACCAGCTCTGGTGGTCACGCCAGAAGTCGCGGGATACAAGTTAAGTAAGGTCCTAATGGACGGAGGAGGAAGAGTAAACATCCTATATCTAGACACGCTCCGAAGAATGAATATACCAGAGATAAGGCTGCGACCATCCAGGAAAGAAATTCAAGGAATAATCCCAGGAGCTGTTACGCGACCAATCGGAAAGATAACGCTTGAAGTTAGCTTTGGAACAGAGCGGAACTTCCGCACAGAGCTCCTGGACTTCGAGGTTGTAGCAGTTAAAGCTCATATCATGCGATCTTTGGAAGAGAAGCTTATGTCAAATTTACCGCTCGCCCCTGCTACGTCTACCTACAGTTAAAGATACCAGGACCAAACGGTGTTATTACAATATATGGGACAGACAGAGAGCATTAGAATGCGAGAACGCAGGCTCAGTACTCGCAGAAGAAGCTTGTATCGCCAACTCTTCACATGGGTATCAGTCGCAGATCGGTGATCGCGGCTCAAAACGAGTCGCGTTGGAGGTACCGCGGAAGCGGCCAACAGGATGCGGCCACCGGATGGTAAATACCCACCGAGAAGTCGCGCATCAGCGAGATAATGCCCCGGAGGTCGCCTTGATACAAAAAGAAGACAAGAAATGGCGCATGTGCATAGACCCAGCCTCGATCAATAACTCCAGCCAAAGGGGCTCAGCTATCATGAGACCTTACAAAGCAAACTCAACTCAACATAAGTCGCAGCTCAGTGCGGCTGATCGCCCAACACAGTGGCTTTCTACTTCAACATGAGACATACATCGGAGCTATCATGCTCGACCCGAGTCGCTTTTAGCGACTCAACATTGAACCGATCAGGTGTTCAACCCACTCCGTTAGGAGTATTAATTCGCAACTAAGTGCTATGAGTATCAAGTATGCATGGCCTGTGGGGAATAGAAAACCCGCATTAAAGGGCCTGCATCATCATGTAACACCCTGTAAAACATCGAGTGATTATGAAATAAAGCCGGCACCCTTGACATTCAAGGGTTTGTCTTTTCGCCTCAACTATCATTGAGTCGCTGAGTCTTTGGAATTTCATATATCACTGACCCTTGAGGGCTCCTTACGAGCATCGCGAGTACCAATCGCACCTCAAATTTTGCCAAACTAGTGGCAATCCTTAAGTTAGAAGCGTCTTGCATTATGCGACCAAAGTACTGGGGTGTGGCGTCAATCGAGCTTGATTGCCTATCATGGCCGCTCTCGACCCTGAACACACATGTTCCTGGGAAATACTGAGCCGCGCGAGCGTCTACTTAATGGAATTATCAAGAAAAGGACCTGCTTATAGGTCACAAAAAATACTGTTTATAATACATGAATATCTTACAGACTAACGGGCATGTCCCACATTATTTATTTTTCCTCTTCCGAGCAACAAGAGTGGGAATTGGCGCGGCTTGTCTCGCAGTCGCAGCCGCAGGTGTCCTAATAATCAGGGCGCCACCAGACGAAGCAGAAGGTCCACCAGATACTATTGCTGGAGTGGCAGCCCGAGATGACTCAGCTCCTGAGGACTTTTCCTTGGACACCTTGCTCCCATCAAGATTGAATTTATCGAGATAAGTGCCCAAGTCTAAGTTATCAACAAATTTTGTGGCGTACCCGCGCATCCCTTTCCAGATATCGAAGTACTCGCTTATTGGCAATTCAGTATCATCTGCGCTCATCGCCAGGCCATGGCGAGCAACCTTGCCAACATCTATCTCTGGATAATATGCTCGAAGCAATGTCAAAACATGCGCGGCTCCGGCGCGAGCAGAGGATCGTTTCCAATCAGAGACATAATGTGGAGCCTTCAGCAGTTTATTTATCCAATAATCGCAAGACGTCGGGCCATCAATCGCAGGAGTGATTACCGTCATAACTTACTTGGTAACCTTTAAGAAGCGCTGGCTGAGGTCAGACAGATATACAAGTTGATCCTTCAAATTGGAGCGGGACACTGGTGTCGGGGGAATACTTTCTGGATTAACCCGCGGCCCAGTGCGACTTAATTACTCGCACGGACGAAGGCCCACTTGGGAGCAAGCCCAATATTGAACCGCCATAAGGGGAAAGATCTAGAAGACATATCCCGGAGGACGTGAAGACCAAGTAGTCTCCGAGTAGGCCTCTGTGGATGTATTCCTTGTGGGGAAGTTTCCTTTTGTAACCTAGCGAGCCTCTGTGTATATAAAGAGGACTCGCAGGACTTAGAGCGGGTCAAGCTATCAAGCCCAAACCCTAGCTCATACGGCGAGTACCAGATCGGATCGCCTCCATTGTAACACCTCGATTATCATATCAATACCAATCTAGGGTAGGCAGGAAGTAGGTCTTTTACCTCACATTGAGGGGGCCGAACCTGGGTAAATCTGTGTTGATCTTTGTTCCTGCGATCCCAAGCTCGGAGATGCTTGACTCGCATAATCCCACACCTACGAAGTCATCTATGACACCTGACGTGACAAACCCACGACAGTTGGCGCCCACCGTGGGGCCTGCGGTCAAGAGCGTCACGTTCCGCGCAGGATCCATGAAGGGAGCTGAAGATCTTGTTGTTGGCCGTATCATCACGGTCAATGGCACACCCCTCATCGACGATTCAAGCTGGGGGCCGGAAGCAGATTATTTGGAGACCGGCCACGTCATCCCGTTCGGATCCATCAACGTCTTCGTCGGCTTCATCGGTGGCAGGTCCGTTAGATCGGTCCAGAAGGCGATTCAGTAGAAGAAGTCGCCGACGGGGAAGAATCCGTGGAAAGCATGGACTCGCAAGAGTTTGGGTCCATCATACCTGCCTTTGAAGAAAGTTGCTGGGGTTACCCACCAGAAATCACATCATCACCAGATCAAGAGATGGCACAAGTCGCGGTTTACATGGCCGGAGGAGCAGGTGCATCAGGAACTGCTGGAGAAACCGAGGCATCGGCACCCCCAAGCAACCCACTTCTTGTCCCTGTGTCAGCCACGAACGCCGCCCTCCGTGCAACAGAAATTGAGGCCGCCAGGGCCGAGCTCCTGTATGAGGTTCGAAGGATGGAAGAAGAGCGCCGCAGGCTCGATCAGATAAACCAAGGAATCCAACAGGACGGCAGAGAGTAGCCGCGCTGGCTGCGACTCAACAACAGGTTGACCCGCAAACACAGCTGCGCGCGACTCAACCAACAGTGGAAATCCCGCTCACTCCAGCCGCGGACGGGAATCCAGACGACTGCGGAAGGAAGGGTACCAACAAATCAAGAGACCCAGCAACAACCAAGGAGGTTTCACACCCCACAGGGCCATTACCAGAACCCTGTCGATAATATGTATGCTGCGGCTAATATCTTGACTCAGATGGTACCAACAGGCGATGACCCGGTCAATGCTGAGGCGCGGCGCGCGATTCAGATGTTAAGTACGGCAGTCCTGCAACAAGCCAATAGGGCGGAAGCCGAAGCACAGCTGCCCCTCGTACCAGCCAATCACAGGATTACAGCAGAAAGAAGCGTCCAGAGCAGGCCACCAGAGGACGTGTCAGGAGTCGCACAGAGGCAGCAGGAGCAAGTCGCAGAAGCGCAGGCGAATGCACATTGATGCAAAAGCGGCCCGCAGATAACCCCGCAGGCGCGCCCACAGCCCTGTCCTCGCGACTCAAGGGACCGGCGTGTTTCACTGAGAGGATCAGATCGGAACCTTTTCCTGAAGATTTCAAAGGGCCACGCAAGGTGGCAAACTATAACGCCAGCATGGATCCAACCACTTGGCTCAACAATTACGAGATGGGCATGAGCATCCTAAACGCATCTGAAGAGATCTGCGCACGCTACCTAAACATGATGCTAGAAGGAGCAGCGCACATATGGCTGCAAAATTTGCCTCCCAACTCTATAAATACTTGGGAGGAACTGAAGGATGCCTTCATTAAAACTTCCAAGGAACTTGCAAGCGACTCTGCAATATAGAAGATTTAGAGCGTTGTGTCCAGAAGGAAGGCGAGTCAAGTCGCCATTGGATGAAAAGGGTGGCAGAAATAATACACTCCTCAGATAATATACCACCAAGCTCAGCCGTCCTGGTGATGGAGAAAAACTGCAAGTTTGAGCCGCTGATTCATAAGCTGGGTCGCATGAAGGATAAAGTCAAGAGCCTCAGCGAGGTGATGGCTGCGGCTAACAAATATGCCAGCTCAGATAAAACCAGAGACGCGTCAGACGGAGAAGAAGAGGAGGTTGCTGCAAAAGGAAAGAAAAACTCCAACAAGCCCCAGCAGCAGCAAACGAGCCACAACAACACGAGTCAAAACAAACGCAAAAGCGAAGATGGTCACTCAGGGCTCGTCGCCAATACGCGTGGAGGATTCAGAGGCCAGCGTGGAAGGGGTCGAGGATACGGCTCCCGTCCAATCAATATGCAAGAAGTTTTCAACCGGCCATGCGACCTTCATGCGACAGGTGATGGACGGCCAGCGGACCATACCAAGGCGCAATGCCATTATTACAAAAAGTGGAAAGAAGAGAGCCAACACAACGGGGGGAATTCCCATGAAGGAAACCCTAGTGCGGCTCATAACACAAACATTGGGCAGCACGGCGCGAGTAACCCCAGGCAGACGGGGCAGTATCACACAATAGTTATCGATACCTCCAAAAGAGAAGAGAAATTGAGCCGAGAAGTCAGCAGGTGAACGCCGTGATACCAGCAACACCCTTGGTTAAGGTGGTCAGAATACGCGTAACCTGGAGTCGCGACGACCACCCGCCACAGTACGGGAACCTGGCAAGTTGGCACTGGTTGTGGCACCATACGTTGCAGGATACAAGCTGACCAAAGTGCTTATGGATGGAGGAAGCAGCATTAATATCTTGTACTACGATACTTTCCAGCGTCTAGGACTCAAGGATTCCAGCCTGCAGCCCACGTCAACAGTATTTCACGGCATTGTCCCAGGAAGGTCCGCACGGCCAGTGGGGAAAATAACCCTAGGGGTAACTTTTGGAACAGAAGAGAACTTTAGAAGTGAATTCCTAAGCTTCGAAGTGGTAAAATTCCAAAGCCCATATCACGCCTTGTTTGGAAGAACGGCCTTTGCTAAGTTTATGGCCAGGCCATGCTACGTGTACCTACAGTTGAAGATACCAGGACCAAAAGGGGTCATCACAGTGTACGGAGATAGAGAAAAAGCAATAGAATGTGAGAAAGGAGATGCGGCTTTCGCAGAATCCGCCTGTGCCGCGGAAGAACTAAAAGGTTATAAGTCGCAGGTGGACCCAAACGATATGAGTGTGGTTACCACGCCATCTGCCGAGCCACCAATGAAATTCAAAGCGGCCCAGGACACTAAGCAGATAAATCTTGTTCCTGGCGACTCATCCAAGCAAACTAGCATTGGAGCACACATGGAAGAAGAGCAGGAGAAGGCCCTCGTCGCTTTTCTCCAGGAAAATAAAGACATCTTCGCATGGAAGCCGTCAGATATGCCAGGGGTACCAAGAGAATTAGCAGAACATAGCCTCAAAGTGAACCCTGCGGCTAAACCAGTGAAGCAGCCACTACGGCGTTTTCATGATGACAGGAGAAAGGCAATAGGAGAGGAAATAGCTCGCTTGCTGGCTGCAGGATTCATCACAGAGGTATACCATCCGGAGTGGGTGGCAAATCCAGTATTGGTTATGAAAAAGAACGGTACGTGGCGAATGTGCGTTGATTACACCAGTCTTAACAAAGCTTGTCCAAAGGATCCATTTGCTTTGCCAAGAATCGACCAAGTAATTGATTCAACTGCTGGGTGCGAGCTGTTATGCTTTTTGGACGCCTATTCAGGCTACCATCAAATCAAGATGAAGAGGAGGACCAAGAAAAGACGTCCTTCATCACACCCTTCGGAGCTTTTTGTTATGTCAGCATGCCCTTTGGGTTGAAGAACGCAGGTGCGACTTACCAAAGATGCATTCAGAATTGCTACATGAGCAAATAGGTCGCAACGTTCACGCCTACGTGGATGATATTGTGATTAAGTCGCAAGTTAGCCAGGATCTTATTAGTGATCTGGCAGAGACATTCACAAATCTCAGAAAATACAACATGAAGCTCAACCCCACAAAGTGCGTCTTTGGAGTACCAGCAGGAAAGCTATTGGGATTCATAGTATCAGAAAGAGGCATTGAGGCCAATCCTGACAAGATAAAGGCCGTGATGGATCTCCAAAAGCCAGAAAAGATAAAAGATGTACAGCGACTTACTGGTTGCGTAGCAGCTTTGAGTCGCTTTATATCAAGATTGGGAGAGAAAGCACTACCTTTGTACAGACTGTTGAAAAAATCAGACACCTTCGTTTGGGACGCAGAGGCCGACGAAGCTCTGACAGCCTTGAAACATCAATTGACAAATGCTCCAGTTCTGGCGGCTCCAAAGATAAAGAGCCAATGCTACTATACATAGCGGCAAATTCCCGCGCTGTGAGTGCTGTCATGGTTGTGGAGAGACAAGAAACAGGAAAGGAATACCCTGTCCAGAGACCAGTATACTACGTGAGCGAAGTCCTCACAGCTTCCAAACAGCGTTACCCACAGTGGCAGAAGTTGGTGTTTGGAGTGTTCATGGCGAGTCGCAAGCTGAAGCACTACTTCCAAGAGCATCCAATAACTGTGGTGAGTTCAGCACCATTGGCAGATATCATTCGTAATCGAGAAGCTACTGGAAGAGTCGCTAAGTGGGCGATCGAGTTGGGACCACATCACATCAGCTACGAGCCGCGCACATCAATTAAGTCGCAAGCCCTTGCAGATTTTATTAACGATTGGACAGAAATCCAAGTGCTCCTAGCATGGCAGAAACCAAATACTGGACCATGCATTTTGATGGGTCAAGACAGTTGCAAGGCTCGGGGGCTGGAGTTGTTCTAACATCTCCCAAGGGAGACAAGCTGCGGTATGTGTTACAGATACACTTCAACTGCACAAATAACGTGGCGGAGTACGAGGCACTGCTTCATGGTCTACGTATAGCAAAGGAGATGAACATCAGTCGCATACGCTGTTTTGGCGATTCAGACTTGGTGGCACAGCAGGTCTCCGGAACGTGGGACAGCAAGGATGCGAACATGGCTGCATATAGAGAGAGGTGGACAGAATTGCTGGACATTTCACTGGATACCAAGTTGAACATATTGATCGGAGACAAAATGAAGCTGCGGATGCCCTGTCTCGGCTTGGATCCAACAGACAGTCAGTCCCACCCAATGTTTTCCTGGATGAACTGCACAATCCATCAGTCAAACCTCCAGCAGAATTGACATTGCAGAGCCAGAGGATGATTCAACTTTAGTCGCAGCCCTGCATGAACAGCCAGGATGGACAGAGCCATACATGGCATATTTAAGTCGCGGAGTGCTGCCGGACGATGAAATTGAGGCGCGCAAAATCATACGACGATCAAAGGCCTATACAATCATCAACAATGAATTATACAAGCGCAGCGTATCAGGAGCATT
Source organism: Poa pratensis (assembly GCA_947311845.1). NCBI lineage: Eukaryota > Viridiplantae > Streptophyta > Magnoliopsida > Poales > Poaceae > Poa > Poa pratensis. The sequence continues at coordinate 33,827,709 of CAMZMU010000092.1, read as the reverse complement.
CCAAAGATGTGTCTCACCAGAAGAGGGACGAAAAATCTTGCACGAAATTCATTCAGGCGATTGTGGCCATCATGCTTCGTCAAGATCTTTGGTGGCAAAGGCGTTCCGACATGGATTCTTCTGGTTAACAGCATTAGCAGATGCAGAGCAAATTGTCAGAGTGTGCGATGGATGTCAAAGATACGCTAGGCAAGATCATATGCCAGCCAAGCACTTCGCACAATACCCATCACATGGCCTTTTGCCGTATGGGGTTTTGACATGGTAGGGCCTTTCAGACGGTCTTCAAACGGAAAAACTCACCTCTGTCATGGTGGACAAATTCACAAAGTGGATAGAAGCAGAACCTGTGGGAGATTGCGAGGCTGAAACAGCAGTCAAGTTCTTGAAGAAGGTCATATTCCGCTTCGGTTACCCCCATAGTATCATTACAGACAATGGGAGCAACACCTCTGAAGGGGCTACACAGATATTTTGCGCAGACAATGGGATAAGATTGGACCTCACGTCAGTAGCACACCCGCAGAGCAATGGACAAGCTGAGCGAGCTAACCAGGAAATTCTCCATGGAATTAAGCCGCGCCTTATTGAAAAGGTCGAAGCATCTCCAGGATGTTGGGTGGAAGAACTGCCAGCAGTACTGTGGAGCTTAGAACAACCCCTAACAGATCCACAGGATTTACACCATATTTCATGGTCTATGGAGCAGAAGCAGTCATGCCCAGCGATATCATACATGATTCACCAAGAGTTGCGGCTTACATCGAGACAGATAATGAGATAGCTCGGCAAGACTCGGTGGACACATTAGAAGAGGTTAGAGACTTGGCAGCATCAAGGTCAGCAGTATATCAACAAGACTTGCGACGCTATCATGCCAGACGCATCAAAACCCGCACCTTTCAAGAAGGCGACCTAGTACTGCGACTTAAACAAGATCACAAGGGAATGCATAAGCTGTCCTCTCCATGGGAAGGACCCTACATCATCAGCAAGAAGCTAAACAATGGGTCGTACTACCTGCTGGATGTAAGGGAAGAAAGCAGCGAACGCCATGATTTCGAGGATCGTCTCGAGGCACCTCGCCCTTGGAACGTCGCACACCTGCGACCGTACTATACATAAGAAAAGGCTAATCAGAGCCAAGCATCATCCTTTCCAGCTTTATAGCTGAGTATCATCACAGCCACTCAGGGCTAGAACTTCAACTTTGGTCGCCACCTAGGCGCGACCTATGCAACATCTGATCGCCACCCAGGCGCGATCGACCCTTGTATCAGAAACCGGCGCCACCTAGGCGCGGCCGTAAACTTTGTATCATCTCTGGTCGCCACCTAGGCGCGACCGACCCCATGTATCACCATGGATCGCCACCTACGCGCGATCCAACCCTATGTATAACACTCGGTTGCCACCTAGGCGCGACCTTATGTGTCATCATAATCAAAGCTTATCATAGCTTAGCCTATCATGGCAATATCATCATGTTTCTTGGGGTCTTTGTTACCCTGAAACAGCCATTTATTGGCAATTATCAAATTTGCCTTAAGTTGGATTGCTACTCGCATTATGTGGCCAAAGTACTGGGGTGTGGCGTCAATCGAGCTTGATTGCCTATCATGGCCGCTCTCGACCCTGAACACACATATTCCTGGAAATACTGAGTCGCGCGAGTGCCCACTTAAGGATTCAGATGGCCTAACTAGAGGTCGATGTACTGCTTATAGTACGGCAACACCAATTACAATTACTTGTGACATAACAATTGTTTTATCATGATATCAAGTTACAGGTGATGACCTTCAGAGTTCTCTGAGAAGAATTGAGATGATTACCACATAACATCCTCTCAATCCTTGGGGGCTACATCATATTATCATCAAAAATTTGAAGATGGGTCGTCATCAAGTTCTGAAGCTATCAGGATACTCTAACAAAGAAGCTCACGAAGTCAGATGATCTTCCAGGTGCGAGTCAAGGCCAAACTTGCACAATTATAAGCCGCGAAACAAGGAAAAGCGCGGCCTAAGCATTCAAGATCAAGAAATACTATGAAGTTCAGGCCACGCTTGGGGGCTAATGTCGGGGGAATACTTTCTGGATTAACCCGCGGCCCAGTGCGACTTAACTTACTCGCACGGACGAAGGCCCACTTGGGAGCAAGCCCAATATTGAACCGCCATAAGGGGAAAGATCTAGAAGACATATCCCGGAGGACGTGAAGACCAAGTAGTCTCCGAGTAGGCCTCTGTGGATATTCCTTGTGGGGAAGTTTCCTTTGTAACCTAGCGAGCCTCTGTGTATATAAAGAGGACTCGCAGGACTTAGAGCGGGTCAAGCTATCAAGCCTTAAACCCTAGCTCATACGGCGAGTACCAGATCGGATCGCCTCCATTGTAACACCTCGATTATCATATCAATACCAATCTAGGGTAGGCAGGAAGTAGGTCTTTTACCTCACATTGAGGGGGCCGAACCTGGGTAAATCTGTGTTGATCTTTGTTCCTGCGATCCCAAGCTCGGAGATGCTTGACTCGCATAATCCCACACCTACGAAGTCATCTATGACACCTGACGTGACAAACCCACGACAACTAGGGCCTCAGGTCCTATGTCAAGGAAAGAAAAGGCAAAAAAAAAACAAGTCAGAAACTAACGATTGGTTACCCAAAATATGTATGATTAAAGGAATACAAGACAAACCAGCAAGCTGCAGGACGGCTGATTTGACCATGGAGCCAAAACCCTCAAAGGCTTTGAAGAGCGAGTTATATTTTTCATCTCGCGCGGCGAGTTCCTTTGCGTGGTCCCCTTCAGGCGATCAATTAACTCAGTTTTAAGAGCCAGTCCTTCTCGCAAATATCTAATGACCTCGTCTTTCTCATGAGTCGCTGCTGCATATCAGCTTCAAGTTCTTTAAATTGCTCTTCGCAGGAGTCGAGTTGACCTTTGAGAGATTTTATTTCCTGATCTTGGTCCCTAATGACCTCATTATGCTGCTCCAGGCGAGACTGCATCATTTCAGGATGATCTATGGAAATGCCTTTAACCTTTATTGAGCCAGAAGCATCAAGCAAGGACAGTTCACGCTGAAAACAAACAGAGCAAAACGCATAAGTAAATTATCCAGGAATTTGGGGGCTCGAGATTTGAAGCCAGGAAAAGAATCAACACCCCGTGCGATGACACAAGGTTTTGATCCTTGGGGGCTACGGTATATGTACCTGGCGACTTGAAGAAAATTGCTCAACTAAGCCGCGCAGCAGAGCAGCATGCTTGTCGCCAGCAGTAATTATGGCATCTGCGATTGACTTAGAACTACTTCCTGGAGCTGGAATTCTATTTTCAGTAAATATCCTACCAGCAGTGGGAGTTGTGGATGGAGCCGCGACTGGAGTCGCGGCAGGAGCCGCATCTGCAATACCTTCCTCCAGGGAAGGCCTTGGATGAGTCGCAACATTACTGTTTCCTACGTTCTCATCAACAGCATCATCCTCGCTCATAGCTTGCTGAGAAGAAGCGGGGTGAGAATTAGACCTGGTACCCTCCTCAGACATGGCTCTGCAAAAACATTAATGGGTTAATAAGCTGACCTAGCAGAGTCGCAACATTGAAAGGAAGGTGAACCATACCCAGAGGCGGCACAGATACTTTTCATCAGGCAACCAGAGGAAGGAGAAGATAAACCTTGCAAATCTGAACCTGCAGAGTATGAAAAGAAGTGGTTGTCAGCAAATATGCAATCACGAAAGGAAAAGGAGAGAGTCGCAAATAATTACCCGAGCTTATTGAAAAGCAGTCCGTTGCTACAGCTTCGGAAGTGAAAGCAGCTTTGTTGGGATCAGTAAGTTTTAAAGATTTGGCAGCTCTTGTTTCTACCAGTAGCGCCAAGGCTTTGCGGCGTTTTTTCGGGCTGCGTGGGATCTTCTGAGCTCTGGCATAAAATACGCTTCGAGGACCTACGAGGCACCTCAGGAAGTTCCAAGAAAGGTGTATTTGGAGTCGAGGACAAAAGAGCGTCGGCCATTTGTTGTTCCTCTTCAGAAGCACTACCCTCGTGCATAACTGTGTCTTCGCCAAAGGCTGCGGCTTGTTCTGACGACTCAGCCACGGCTCCTTGGTTCAATACGACGTCCTCCGAAGGAAGAACCCAGAAATAGGGATCGATCTGAAAAGGAGCTCAGGTCAGAAATAATCAATGTTGGGAAAGGAATTTTCAAGGAAACAAGTGACAAGTAAACGTTACCACAAAAGGCTTGTGCTCAGCCCAGAAGGGAGCAAGTCCGACGCTGTCATACGAGTCAATGTCCTCGTCCGTCACTCGGCGAATGAAATTTATCCACTCCCCTTTGTCCCAATCTTCAGGGCAAGTACGATCAACGTCATTTGCATGACAGGTGAAATCCATCATAAGTCACAAGCGGCGACTCACAGGTTGAATCCGCCACTTAGTCCAACAAGATATAAGGTCCAATCCGGTGAGACCGTGGAGTGTCAGCGCCCTCATCTTATCCAAGAGGGATTCGACAAAGGGCAACGAAGAAGGATCAGGTTTGGAAGACAGAGCATCGGTAGCCTCGAAGGGAAGAGGAGACCAAAGAGGAAGAGGAATTTCACCCTCTGGAGAAGTGTTTTTACAATAGAAGAATGTCCTTTGCCACTCCTTGATTTTCTTGGCAAGAGTTAGCTTTGGGAAGATACTACCCCTGCGGCGTTGGAAGGAAATAGCGCCGCATTGGAGAAAAGGACCATCTGTGGTTTCCCTTTGACTATTGCAATTGAAAAGAGCAAGCCAGAAATCTATTGAGGGCGAGATACCCAGATAATCTTCGCAGAGGACGTGGAAGTTGCTAACTTGCAACATTGAATTAGGGCCAATATCATGAAAGCGGAGACCTAACCACTGCATCAAGGAACAGAAGAAGAGAGAGCCCGGGGGCTTGAACCCGCGCTCAACATGCTCCGCAAAAATTACTATCTCTCCTGGTTGAGGATTGGGGATTACCTCCTCACCGGCCGCTCGCCATTCGCATTGATCTTTTGGCGGAAGAAGGCCCCGTGCGGATAGGGATTCCAGGAAATCTTCGTCGACCCACGAGCCTTCCCAGTTGCATTTACGGCGAGACATTTTTCTCAGATCGATGGAGATATCCACCGAAGGATTGTGAGTACGAGAAGCGAGATTGGAGGCGGCGGAAAGGACTTGATGCAGAGACGCTGGGGAAAACGATGAGTCAAGATAAATAACCCAGACACGGAAGACGTTTAGATCTGAAAATCAACCGTCAAGACAGGATAAGTCGCGTTCTTGAGCCGCCAAGAAAAGTTATAAGCCGCAGATTGGAAACAAGGAAAAGCACGGCCTAAGCATTCAAGATCAAGAAATACTATGAAGTTCAGGCCACGCTTGGGGGCTAATGTCGGGGGAATACTTTCTGGATTAACCCGCGGCCCAGTGCGACTTACTTTACTCGCACGGACAAAGGCCCACTTGGGAACAAGCCCAATATTGAACCGCCATAAGGGGAAAGTTCTAGAAGACATATCCCGGAGGACGTGAAGACCAAGTAGTCTCCGAGTAGGCCTCTGTGGACATATTCCTTGTGGGGAAAGTTTCCTTTGTAACCTAGCGAGCCTCTGTGTATATAAAGAGGACTCGCAGGACTTAGAACGGGTCAAGCTATCAAGCCTCAAACCCTAGCTCATACGGCGAGTACCAGATCGGATCGCCTCCATTGTAACACCTTGATTACCATATCAATACCAATCTAGGGTAGGCAGGAAGTAGGTCTTTTACCTCACATTGAGGGGGTCAAACCTGGGTAAATCTGTGTTGATCTTTGTTCCTGCGATCCCAAGCTCGGAGATGCTTGACTCGCATAATCCCACACCTACGAAGTCATCTATGACACCTGACGTGACAAACCCACGACATAGTAAGTCAATTAAATTGGAACGGAGGGAGTACATACATACACAAAAGTAAAAAAAAAGAACTACCATATATGGAGAAGAACAAAATTGTTCCCAAGATGAACAACACATTCAAAATAACATAATTCAGTATAAGAAACTGAAGAAGCTAACAAGAAAATGTTTGTCATTTGTACGCTCCTACGTATCCGTAGGGAAAAAGAACTGTATCCAGATAAAATTACAGATTGAAATACTAAAAGTCGCAGGCGTGAACATATGCATGTCTACTTTTCAGAGAAAAAGTTGATCTTCTGAAGTCTAATTTTTTGACATTTCTTGACTATCTAAGCAGCCTAGATATTTTAAGAACTAAGAACTAGTTTAAGTTGTTGTTGCTAGAGGTCGTATACCTGGTAGCATTCCATCATGTATCATTAAGGTGGATTGTCATAATCCCTTTTGTAAAACATCAATACTTCTCATGCATTTTATAACTTTTAGACCCTAACTCTTAAACCATGTGCCAATGCAAGCACCTCCTTCATTGGTCATCCCGCCGGCCATCCTTCTAAACCTCCCACCTTACTTTCCTCTTCGGAACCGACAATTCGCCGCATCCCCTAACCCTAAATTTCGTCGGAGTCCGGCTCGGAAAGTAGATCGGCCAAGGCGTGAGAGAGAGAGGATCGGGGAAAAGAAAGGCTAAGAGGGAGAGAGAAGAGTGAAGGGTGCTAAGGCGCACCACGTTTCTCAAATGTGTGTGCTAACCGTGGGCATGGTTATCAGCCAGAGAGTGAGCTAGATGAACCCGTCATTATTAACTCCTACTGTCTTGTGTGTGTGGCTCACGCGAAAAATGACAACAAAAAAATGCTATCTTCAACACAAACTAACCTTGTTTCGAAAAAAAATAAAAAACAACCCCTTTTGTGTTACACCCTCTACTAAGCATTATATAGTAATAAAGTGTGCAACGTACGCCCCAGACTTGGGCGCTATGCTCTGGAACCAACGTCGCGGTCGTCACGACACGGCCGAGGCCCAAATGTTAGTAGCTCATCCATCAGGGACGTGCTTATCTCAATTCATGGGTATTCAGTTGAATATTATTTTGTCAAAGAGTTATGTTTGTATTGTATATAGTGTGTGCATGTATGCAAAACCATGGAAAATAATACAAAATAATATTATATTCAAGTATTTAGCCTACATCTCTCCTTAATCCCACATGGCTCCCAACTCCTTCTCACATCCCATTAGCCCATAGTTGAAATCGCTTAAAAATAAGCTTTAGAATATCAGAAAAATAAGGCTTTAAATTTTTGAATACCCACTCTTTAAATTCTAGGCATGCCACTATCATCCATCATACCAGCCTTAGGCTTAAGGAGATAAACAAAACTCAACACACTTTTCTCCTCTCAGGAAAAGAAAAACATCCGCCTTTACCAATGTTTTAGCAAGAATCTCACAAAATCGCCTCTGAGCCCATTTTCGAGATCAAGATTACCCTTGTACATCAACCCGATACAGACCCTATCTTGGTTATGTTTATTCCTTGAAAGGACATTTCTTAATCCTTTGGGTTTTGTGTGTTAGGCAACAACACTAGTGATGATTTAATATGTGAATCAAGTGATGCAGGTTTTAGGTGATTAAAACATCTTTGCATCAAATCCAAAAAAGTGAGCTGAAAAGAGCTTGTATTGTTGTTGAAGAAAGGAAATCAGATTATCCGATTCAGGCTGAATCGGAATATCCGATTCTCAAGAATTACTCGAATTCGGCTAAGGACCTTAAAGCAACTAGTTTTCTGGCGTACTAAAGTTTTCCGGATTATCCGACTCGGGTTGATTCGGATTATCCGATTGTCAAGGATTGCTCGAATTTCTGCTAACGAGTACAAGCAACCCAGTACTGAAGTTTTTCGGAATATCCGATTTGGGTTGGTTCGGATTATCCGATGGTATCGGATTATCCGATGCAAGTGTGCATCGGAATATCCAATTCCCTGTCTGCAACGGCTAGAATAGTGGAGCACTATATAAGGGCCTTCTCCTACCTTGAGAAGGGTACCACGACCAGAAATAGCTCCCCCTCCATTGTTGCAAGCTTCAATTCACTAGATCTCTCTCCCTACCCACTCAAACACCTTGTCCTTCTAGGACTTGGGAGAGTTGACCTAGATCTACACTTCCACCCAAGCGATTTGATTTTCCCCTCCGTTCTTGAGAGGGCTTGAAGCTTGTAAGTTCGTTGAAACATTAGATTGTCGTTGGTCGTTCTTGTGGCTTTGGAAGCCGTAGGGACTAGCCGGGAGCCTCCAATTAAGTTGTGGAGATGTGCCCCGGCCTTGTGATTCTTGTGGCTTTGGGAGCCGTGGGAATTTGGTGAGAGCCTCCAATTCGGTAGTGGAGTGTGCCTCATCCTTGTAAAGGTTTGTTGCCGACCTCGAGGGCATCATATAGTGGCTCGTGGAACTCCTCATTGGAGGATAATACGAGGGAGATACGGTGTGCCATATCAAGGCTATTCGGAGTCCACTTTGTGACTCCGCACCGCTCCAACGGAGACGTAGCTTCCATTGGGAAGTGAACTTCGGTAGAACATCTCCGCGTCACCGTGTGGTTATCTCTTAACCTTCTTTTACTTGTATTGCTAGCTTAACTTGTTTAGAATATCTTGCTAGCTTGTCCTTTGCTTATCCTATAGAATTGTTCACCTAGTTGCATATCTAGAGAACTTATATTTGAGCAAAGCCTTAATTTGATTAAAAGAAAAAGGAAATTTGTAGTTTCCTATTCACCCCCCCTCTAGTCAACCTATTCGATCCTTTCAATTGGTATCAGAGCAAGGTCTCTTTATTAAGGGCTTAACAGCCCAAAGAGGAGGATGACTACCGAAGAGGAAGTAAAACTTGCTAAAGAACAACAAGATAAAATTGATCAGGAACAACTTGTGAAAGAACTAAGTGAAGCGGGGATAACCCCACCCAATGATGACACACCGCTTACCATGAAAGCTATGATTGAACTCTTCGGGTTCATGAGAAGCAAAATGGTGGACGATGTGTATACTCGGGTCACTAATAATCAAAAAGCCTCTTCATCAACCAATGCCTCTATTGGTGAGTCCTTGGGTGATAAGGAGAAAGCTAAAAGTAATGAAAAATCCCTCTTAACTATGCTCCACCTACTTCATATCTCACTCAAGTTCCACTCACCCATCATCATGTAAACAATCAAAGTAGACCGCCTCCTAAGCTTGATAATACTCGTTATTTCTCTTGGAAGAAATCTATGGAGTCTTATTTTCGCAGCTCATCGGTGCATCTTTGGAGGGTGGTTGTACAAGGTTTCAATCCGGTTGATCCCAATAACTTGACAAGGCAAGAAGAGATTGATGAACAACTTGATGCAAACGCTAAATACATCCTTGAGAGTGCCATGACCGCTAATGATGAAGATCAAGTTCGGAATCTCAAAACCACCAAGGAGGCTTGGGATTATCTCGAATCTGTATATGAAGGAAATGAAGGCATTCAACGCTCCAACATAGCTGTCCTTCAACATCAAGTTGACAATTTCATAATGCTAGAAGATGAGACTCCCAATGATCTCTTTCAAAGACTCACAAAGCTTGTTGTGACCATGAGGAAGAATGGAAAGAAGGATATGGACGATGAATGGGTCAAGTCCAAGTTCCTCAAGACCATGGTTCCATATAATGAAAATATGGTGATGAATCTTCATGCTAGAGCTGACTACACAACATTGTCTTCCAATGACCTCTTGGCATAATTCATCACCTATGATACCTTGAAGGCCACGTCCAAGTCTTCCATCAACCAAGCTCGTGGCACTAAGAACCTTGCGTTGAAGGCTCATGTGGGAGAACATTCAAGATATGAAGAAAGCACAAGTGTTTATCATGAAGAAGATTTGGAGGGTGAACTCAATGAGGTTCTTGCTCTTGCCGCCACCAAGTATTGGAACAAAAAGAATCTCAAGAGCAACACCTCCCCACCATTGAAAAGAATGTGCTTTAATTGTGGAAAGGACAATCATCTTGTGAAGGATTGCCCTTATGAGAGAAGAGAAGATTATGGAGGCCAACTCATCTTAAAGAAGAAAAAGTACTTCCCCAAGCCCAAGGCCTTCATCAAGAGAGCTCCTGAAAAGGCTCTTGTCATCACAACACATGAAGAGTATGAGTCCGGTGGCGAGGAGGAGGATGATGATACAAGTGAGGAAGTGGGGATGGCAGCTCTTGCAATGGGCAACCTTCCTCCTTCATTGGCACCCCTCTTCTCCGCTCCAAATGACAACAAGATCCCTAAACCCATGTGCCTCATGGCCAAGGAAACCAAGGTGAATTCCCCACCTAAAATTGCTATCTCCTGTAAACCATCTCTCTTGGATTGTGTTGAGGATACAGGGAAAAATGAAGAGAAAGAGGATGCAATTACCCTCTTTGTAAACAAGCTCCAAGGTCCAACCAAGAAAATGGTTGAGGCTCTCATGTACCAATATGGAGAAGCCAAACACCTCCTTGAGGAGAAGGAGAACATGATTTATGAGCTTGAGGGGCATGCACGTGATCATTCCGATAAAATTGGTGAGCTAGAAGATCAACTTGTTGAGGAACAAGTGTTCCGGGAACAACTTGAGGAGACCCAAGCCAAGGATTTATCCAAGGCAAAAAGAAACCCGTGAAACCTCTATTCAAGTTGCTTGTGATCTAAAAACTAAAAATGATGAGCTTGTAGAGAGTCATAACAAACTCCTTGAGAATTTTGAACAACTTAGGGAAACCCACAAGGTGACCTCAAGTGAGCTCACCAAGCTCAAGGACTCACATGCTAAATTACAAGCTCAATTCATATATGCTAGCTTCACCACTCCTCATAATGATAAAGATGCAAATGCTTGTGCTACTAACCCCTTATGTCTTAAAGCATCTCTCATGGAGGAGAACACTAGGTTGAACGCCCAACTTGAGAAGGGCCTAGCCACTTGCATCCAAGGGAAGAAGAACCTCAATGATCTTTTGAGCAATCAAAAGGGAGTGGTTGGCAAGGAAGGGCTTGGGTTTGCTCCTAAGTCTAAGAAGGCAAACAAGAAGAAGATGCCTACTTCCCCTTCAAAAGATATTGTTTTTGTGAAGGAGGGGGAGTTAGGCAAGAAGAATGCCGAACCCATTGTGGGTGGTAAGGCCACTAGGGGCAATGCCACTCACAATGACTTTGCAGGAAAATATAACCCCTCATATGTGCTTATGAAATCTAGAAATGGTTATGTTTTTGCTAAATATGTTGGTACCTCATATGGAGATGATTATCACTATGCTATTTGTGTTCCAAAGACCCTTGTGACTAAGAAAAGAGGACCCATTCCAAAATGGGTACCTAAATCAAAGACTTGATTTATTGTATGGCTTTTCTTCCGGTGGATCTTCATGGCTCATTGATAGTGGGTGTTCATCTCATATGACCGGAAGCAAAGAAGTAGTAAAGGGCTTATTGAAACAATTACTCACATTCTCTCATGTCACCATTGGGAACAATGCAAGACTTAAGGTATTGGGATATGGCAAGGTAGTGATCACACCGGAGTTATCCATTGAGAAGGTCCTCCTTGTTGAATCCCTTTCATATAATCTACTTTCCGTTGGTCAATTATGCAATGCCGGTTACACCGTTATCTTTAATAAATACCACGTGACCATCCTTTTCACAAAATCTCTTAAAGTAGACTTTGTTGGATTTCGTGAGAACGGTTTGTATGTGGTCGATTTCTCGAAAGAGACCACTCAAATTGCCACGTGTCTAATGGCTAAATCCGACAAGGGATGGCTTTGGCATCGCCGATTAGGCCATGTCGGTATGAGAAATTTACAAACTCTTGTGAAGGGTGGACATGTGGTAGGACTAACCGATGTTAATTTTTCCAAAGATATCAAAGCTTGTACCATGGGATACCAAAGACCAAAGTTAGGAGTTCCACCAAGGACATATGATAGTCTTGGTGGCAAGAAATATTGTTTAGTGATTGTGGATGATTATTCATGATATTGTTGGACTTTCTACATCAAGAGGAAGAGTGAAACTCAAAAGATATTCATTGACTTTGTAACCCTAGTTCAACGCCAATATGACTCCAAGATTTTGGCAATAAGAAGTGACAATGGTACGGAGTTCAAGAATTACACTATGGATGATTTCCTAAGTGGGGAGGGCATTCAACACCAATATTCCGCTACCACATATACTCCCCAACAAAATGGTGCCGCCGAAAGGAAGAACCACACTCTTATTGATATGGCAAGAACTATGTTGGCCAAATTTCATTCCCCATACAACTTTTGGGCCGAAGCCATCAACACCGCTTGTCACTACTCAAACCGGCTCTTCTTCCGTCCTCTCATGGACAAGACACCATATGAACTCCTCACTGGTAAAAAGCCAAATGTATCTTACTTTTGAGTCTTTGGTCGCAAATGCCATGTTTACATTAAAGGATGCAAAATTGCTAAATTTGAGTCTAGATCTTTTGATGGTATACTTGCTGGATATGTGATGCATGTAAAATGCATACATGAACTTTGCACTTTAATTGCTTATATTCCAATCATATTTGCATCATATAAGAGTTATATCAATGTTTTATAATGATTTTTGGGAATATTCATTTATTTCCTATTTTTATGGAATTAACCCTGCACAGGCAGAAAACCCCGTTTTCTTACTTTAATGTTTCAGGGACCCAAACGTCAATGAAATCACCTGGAAATTTACGGGCGTCATTATTTGGAAGGAAGAAGACCTCTGGGCGAAGGAAGCGAGCAAACGGAGGCTCGAGGGCCAAACGAGGGGGGCCCACGCGGCCTGGTACTGTAGCCACGTGGGACCCACCCATTTGGGCCTCGTGGCTCCGTTGCCTTCGATCTTTTCTCCACCGACATCGTCTTGACCTAAAAACGCCTATAAAAAAGGTCCCCAGACGTTCTCTGGAAGGAGCGTCGCACAAACACAGAAACACCGAAACAGAGATCAGGAGCTGCAGATTGGAGGGGGAAAACTCCGGCGGGGCGCTGCCGGCGTGGTCTCCATCTTCTCCATCGACTTCTCCACCGTCTCCATGATGAAGAGGGAGTAGTCCACCTCTGGACTATGGGTTTGTGGAAGTAACTTATGTATCTCTCCTCTCTTGAGCTTCACTAATTAGCACCGTATGAGCTGCTGAACATGATTACGGTCACCGTTGTAATACCTTTGTGGTGGATCTTTATGAGTTAATATATGTTTGATATTGCAATGTTTGTTTCAGTTATGAGTATAGATGCATATTATGTACCCCGTTCTTGTCTACTTGTTTTGATCAAGCATGTTTATGAGAGCGTGTGTGGGGGAACGTGTGCATTAGTTGGAGTAACGGGGGGTGGCTAGTGCAGTGAACGTGAGAGAAAGTTATGTGATCCACTTTGGTATCTTTACTTTACTTTGTTGCCTCACTAGGGATAAACTAAAATACCATGCTATCGGGGATGTGGGCGTGACCATTGCCACTACTCCATGACTAGATCTAGCATGTTCTTATTTTTACTTCATGTCATGATACTTAATGTTATACTCTGAGTTATCTTAATTACTGAGGTGTTATGATTTAGTTCGCATCTTGGTGGAGTATAAGAGTGGTTAATAACCAAAAGATCTCTATGTTAGGACGTGATGCCCATATATTTAAGTAACTTGTTATCAAACCCTGTGTTGCAATCTCATATGTTAACTATGTGTGTTCCATTGTCTACCACTTTATAAAGGGAGAGTGCATTTGTGAAACCATGAACCCCAGTTCATTTTTAATCATAAGAAACACCTTTCCAACACCATATACCACTTTTCTATTTTCAGCCATCATTAAATCCGAAAATACAAAAATACTTTTCATATTGCATACATCATTCAAAAACACAAAAATATCATTTATCATTGCATCCACCATCATTGCATATTTATTTGTTGTTTGCATTGCATAACTATCCTGATATCATTCTTACACCTTGTGCTTGACAACCACAGGTGAGGTTGAGGACCAAAACATCTAACCTTGTTTTGTAGGTAACCAAAAGAAGGATAAGAAGATAAATCTACCACTTCAGATTCCCCGAGAGTTCGATATTAAACCCTTGAGTCACCCCTCGTGGGGAAAACTGTCTTCCACTTACTATACAGTCTGCACTTGGAGTCTCAACCTAATCTCGTTTACTTTTGCAGGTATCAAGGCCTTGCTCTTCGGGATCATCAATATGCCGCAAACTCTCATACTTATAGGGTCTACAACATAACCACCGGGTGTGTTGAAGAGTCTATGAATGCGGATTTTGACGAGGATAATGGCTCCCAAGCGGGGCATATTGATCATGATGATGTAGGTGATGATGCTCCATCTCAAGCCATAAGAACTATGGGGATTGGAGAACTTATTCCTATTGAAGAACCTATTGATGATACTCAAGAAGAAGGAACAAGTTCTACTCAAGTTGAGCCATCCACCTCAACAATTTATCAAGAAACTATCCAAGAACAAGAACATGATATTCATCCACATGATCAAGAAAATGGTCAAGACCCACCCAAATCTAGTGATGAACAAGAACATCATGAACCCACAACTCCAAGAACTCCACTTAGGGTTGACCATGAACCAGATGAAGGCAATGATGAAGATATTTGTGTTGATGAAACAATTGGTCAAGCCATGGAACGTCGGGTCATCTGGCGTGCATCAAAATTGGATTATCAACAACACTTCAAAGAAAATATACTTGAGAGTATTCGTAGGGGTGTATCCACACGAAATTAATTATCTAACTTTTGTGGTCATGTCTCTTGTTTGTCTAGCTTAGAACCTCTCAAGGTATATGATGCTCTTGAAGATATGGATTGGGTTGCGGCTATGCATGAAGAGTTGAATAACTTCGAGCGCAACAAAGTGTGGTCATTAGTTGAAAGACCCAAAGACACATGTGAAAGTGCATGGTTGCCCCCATGTGTGGTTTTGGTAATTAATGACACTCCTTATGGACTAATGAATGCTCTATTTAAGGGTTTATATGAAGAATGGTCATGTGTAGAAGATGAAGTGCAATGGAGACATGAAGACGGAGCTTAGCGAGGCTTTCCCATAATGGAGTATGGGGAGCATTTGGAGAAGTCTTCATCAAGCATGTGCTAGCAAGCACAATCAAGAAAGGTGTTCCAACTTGAGAGAGTCAAGATCGTCATCATCGAGCTCAAGTGGAATGCGCAAGGCAAAGGTATGATCTTGATAGGTTTTCTATTTTACCGGTCTCATGTTGTTAGTGGGAGACCGGGTTTTAGGATAGACGGCGTACTATCAAGAGGGTTCTCAAGTGAGTAACTTGATCGCATCTTTGTGGAGAGCTCATACCTTTGCATACTTGGCATATCATCTTTCTTAGTTCTTATTTGGCTTTTCTCCTTGTTGGGTTTTGGTGCTTGTCGTGATCTTCATGACAAGCCCAAGTTCTTCGAAAACGGATTTCTTATTGAAAACTTGTTGCGTTTTCGTGTTGGAAATATTACCGGTCCACCTTCGAGTTAGGGTCCACACCTTCCCATGTGTGGTATCCCGTCTATATTTGTGACCCTTGATAACACTCGTCGTTACCTTTCCAACGCAATTGGATTCACCTGATTTGGAGTTCATACGAGAAAGTTATTGCATTTCAGGCTTTGCAGTTTCACTGCTTTCAGGCCGGAGTCTCCGGTCTTCTGGACCGGAGTCTCCGGTCCTTGGTTTTCCTCGGAGAGTGTTTTCTTGTTCAGCCCCTGGTGGGGGCTGGAGTTTCCGGCCCAATAGGCCGGAGTATCCGCCCCAGGCCGGAGTTTTCGGTCCCATGGGCCGGAGTTTATGCCTGTGCTTTTCTCGTTTGGAAATGGTTCACCCCCTGGTGGGGGCCGGAGTTTCCGGTGCAGGCCGGAGTCTCCGGCCACTTTGGCCGGAAACTCCAGTGTGAATCTAGCTGCAGCGGCTACTTTTCTGGGAGGGGTATAAATACCCCTCCACCTTCCTCCAGCCAGCAAGCTAAGCCCAGCAACCTTTGCTTTCTCTCTCTTCCATTGTTGCAAGCTCATTTCCTTGATATCTCCCAATCCCTCCACCCAAACTCTTTGATCTTTGGAGGATTGAAGGAGAAGACCTAGATCTACATTTCCACCAATCAATCTCTCCTCTAAGTGAGGGGAACATAGTGGATCTAGTTCTTAGAGTTCTTGAGTGGTTCTCCTCTTTGTTCTTCCTCTCTTATTCCCCCATAAGCATTTGTTGCTTTGTTGGAATTTGAGAGTGGAGGATTTGTGCACTTGTGCTCTTGCCTTTTGCATTTTGTGCATCGGTGTGCTCTCCACGAGGATTCGTGGAAGTTGAAATCTTGTGAACTTGTTACTCTTGGGTCCTTGGACCCTAGACGCCTTTGTGGTGGTTGGACCCTTGTGTGGTCACTTGAAGCCGTTCGGGAGCCCCCAATCCCGTTGTGGGTTGTGCCTCAGATTGTTGTTGAAAGGCTCCAGATTCCGCCTCGAAGGAATACTGATAGTGGAAGGTGAACCAAACCTTTGTGGTGCGGTTCATCGGAGAATAGGGTGAGCCTTTGTGGCTGATATCGACCTTTGTGGTGCCTCACACCTCTCCAACGAGACGTACTCCCTTAACAAGGAGGAACTCGGAATACATCCTCGTCTCCGCGTGCCTCGGTTATTTCTATACCCGAGCCTTTTACTTATGCACTTTACTTTGTGATAGCCTTCGCGCTTGAAGTATTCTATATTGCTATCACCTTGTTGCTTGTCTTGCTTAGCATAAGTTGTTGGTACACATAGGTGAGCCTAGTATATTTAGGTTGTTGGCTTGTTAATTTAAACACATAGTTTTATTCCGCAATTAGCAAGCCTTTAACCAGAAAAGTTTTAATCGCCTATTCACCCCCCCCCCTCTAGGTGACATCCTTGTCCTTTCAACATGCCATAATGTCATTGGAACCAAGTGGATATTTAAGAACAAGCAAGACTCACATGGTCAAGTCATCCGCAACAAAGCAAGATTGGTTGCACAAGGCTACACCCAAATCGAAGGAGTCGACTACGGTGAAACCTATGCCCCCGTTTCTAGGCTTGAATCCATTCGCTTACTAATTGCTTATGCATCTACTCATAAAATTGTCTTATATCAAATGGATGTTAAAAGTGCTTTCTTAAATGGTCCACTAAATGAGTTGGTGTATGTTAAACAACCTCCGGGTTTCGAAGACCCTAAATTTCCTAACCACGTCTACTTACTACATAAGGCTCTTTATGGGCTCAATCAAGCTCCACGTGCTTGGTATGATCATCTCAAGGAGTTCTTAGTAGACCATGGCTTTGAAATTGGGGAAATAGATCCCACTCTTTTCACAAAAAGGGTAAATGGAGAGTTTTTCGTATGCCAAATATAGGTTGAGTATATTATCTTTGGTTCTACTAACCATGAATTTAGTGATCAATTTTCCAAGCTAATGACCATTAGAGGTAATGGTGGATCCTTGGAGAGGAGCATCCCGCTCTGGCCAAATGGTCTGTTGTTCCTTCCCCTGCATATTTAACTTAGCAATATCACATAGCTCAAGATTTTGAGAAAGAACAGTAGCATTTATACTGATTTGGTAAGGTTCACTCAACCTCCTTTGAAAGAGCTCATCATTCCTTGACTTCCAAATGCACCACATAAAGTTAAGGATATTAGGCAAGGTGGCATGAGGATGGTTCATATTTAATAATCTCAAAATGATTTGAGTAACCGAATTGCAATTCTGAACTATTCGCTTAGTTTGAATGAACCAAGGGGATAAAAACCAGGCTTCTTTAACAAATGGGCAAGTGAAGAATAAGTTGGTATTGTTTTCCTCCAGTCCACACCTGCAACATAGCTTACCAATATGTTTTGAGAATTTACCAGCTCTGGCTCCTGTCGGCACCAAATTAAGCACACCGATGCGACCAACACACACGGGCGCGGCAAAGTGCGCCCAGATGTCGTGGTGGGATCACGGCAGATGCCATGGGAATGGCTTAGTTGGGGCCGAACGGTCGTTGGGGGAATCCGGGGAGGGTTTATGCACTCAAGATGTGCACAAGCAAGAACATGCAAGAAACAACAAGAACATGAACAAGAACCAAGAAAGCCAAGAACACAAAAGACACCACGATGTACCCAGGTTCGGGGCCTTCGTGAGGAAGTAAAACCCCTACTCCTGCCTTTCCTCTCTCAATATATCAGTGAGCTCTTAGGTACAAGGTGCTCCTCGAGCTGTATGGTGCTTCTCGGGTGAGAGCTCTAGATGGGAGATGAAACTACAAAGGGGGAAATGAGCTAGGGTTTTGCCGTCCTGATGTTTCGATCTCCTCTCTGAAGGTGGTGGTGCCACTTATATAGCTAGGCCGAGTACGGTTCTACCCCTGCCTTTAACTGACAATGGCATGGCCAAGAGGTAGAAGACAAGCCTCTGCCTCCTGCCAGCTCAACGGCCGAACTGTCAGGCCAGCCAGGCCTAGCTTTCCTCTTCCGGTCATACTTCAGTAGCCTGCCGAGGTCTAGCCTGTAGACCTTTCCCGAAATAGCCGAGTCAGCTCCTAGGCCCCCGAGCTTCCGGGAAACCCGTGGACGGACCTCGCCGTCCTCTGACGTTTGGGGCTACGGGCTCTGCGGCGCCCGTGACTCCTCTGACATGCCTCGTTACTTGCTGCTAACCTCGGCTGGCCGGTCACTTATACGTCGGGCCACGCTTCATCTTGGCTAGGGATACTCCGGATCCTATACCTCGGTAGATAACACCTTGTTCTTGTGGTAACTAGCTGACTGCCCCAAGGTTCATACCTCGGAGGCCATACCTCGGATGATTCCTCCGACGTACACCTTACGTCGGATGACGCCTCCTGCGTCTTTGCTTAATTGCTACCTCGGACGGCTTACAGCCTTAACCTTACATGTCTTTACCTCATCTTTAGCCTACCCGGGGGTAACCCCCCGACAGTAGTCCCCGAAGCTGATGTGGTCTTGCAGCCTCGGATGAAAGGCCGCATCAGGTTCAACCCGAAACCACATGTGCTACGATGTTTTGCAGGTTACCGAACCAATACTCCGAGAAATCCATCGGTCTGTTCCTCGGGCCATACTGCTTTTCCGAAGTATCCGCCGAGATCTCGGACGTCAACTCCTCGATTTCTGCATCCTTACTGACTTCGGTCAGAGAACACTGTTCACGTCCCATCCGTCACTTCCTGGTCCACGATAGTCAAAGCACTCGAGTGCTTTCCACCACGCGGCCCACGTCAGCGGAGGTTTCCCGCTGCGCCGCTTCGCGCTCCAGTAACCGCGCCACGCGACGGTTTGCCTCCTGCAACCGATCCTGTGGCCTGCTTGTCCACCGCTATCTTCGTGCCACGTGGGCATTTGTGCACAAACGATCCCACTCGCCGCTCCGATAACCGCGCGGTAGTGCGCAGTTACCGCCCGCGGTTATAAATACGGGCCCAGGGCAGTGCTTCCCTCTTCTTCCTCATTCACTCGCCGTCTCGCCTCCATCGCAACCAGCGCCGCCGCTTCCCGTTGAGAAGAAAAGCGTTCCCGCCGCCGCCGACGAGCAGTTCCTTCGTCGCCGCTGCGACCGCGTCACCGGCGCCGCTCCTCAGCACCTCGTTTTCACGGTATGTACTCCCTTTCTTGATACCCTAGGCATTGCTCTAGGTTTCTTCCTCTCGCGCTTTGGTTCTTCATATGTTCTTGAATAAAACTCTATTTACCCCCTCCGGCAGATCTTACTCGCATACTCTTTTGGGTAGAAATGGTTTCATGCCTCGGATAGATGTTCGCCTAGCATAGATATGCCTCTATGCACATAAGATAGCCACCAAACTCCTCCTGAGTTAGCCAAATATTGTACTAGATTCCAGATTCCCTTTTTCCTTTGCTAAACTTCTGCGCATTCTCTGCAGATTGACTCTGCCGAGATGTCTCCTCCTGAGACTTCGGAACAAACCGAGGTTCCAGACCTCGAACTGGAGGTCGGAGAACGAGCCGGCTGGGAAGGTTCGGATGTAACTCCGGACGAAATCCAGTGGCTCAGGGCGACTCGGCGGATTCCCGCCGGGGTAGAGTGTCGCCTGCCAGAGGGCGAACTCGAGCCTCAAGTCAGCAAGGGGAACGGGTGGTCTTCGTCGCGCACTTCCAGCGCGGCTTCGGACTGCCCGTTAGTGCTTTCTTCCGAGCTTCCTCGACAAGTTCGGACTCCAGGTTCATCACCTCCCCGCCAACGCCATCACCACTCTCTCCTGCATCGTTTCCTTCTCTGAGGGATACCTCGGCCTCGAAGCCACGGTAGACCTCTTTTCTCGCTACTTCCAACTCAAGCGGCAAGTGATCCCGGATCCAAAGAACAAGGATCTGCCCAAGCAATTAACCGCCTGCGGAGCTGCCACCATAGCTCCTCGCCGAAACTCCATCTTCCCACGTATCACTACTCCGGACACCGTTCGCAAGTGGCTCCGGACGTGGTTTTACGTGAAGAACTCCGGCGAAGAGGACCTCCTCAACCTGCCGGCGTTCAACCTCAGCCCTCCTACAGAACAGCTCAACTGGGACTACACTCCCCCTCACACCGGCGAACTCAAGGCCATCCATGGGTACATTGCGAAATGGCAGGACCCGGAGGACCCCGGGAACGACGGGAAAGTCCTGACGGCCGACGACCTGGCCTGCACATTCGTGAAGCGCAGGGTCTCCCCTCTTCAGGCGAGGTCTCACAAGATCTGCCACATGAGCGGTCTTTATGACCCCACCCGTCATACGCACGTTGCACTGGACAACGCCGCGGTAGCTCGGCGAGTCCGAGCTATCACCAAGTCCAAGATCTCCGACGCTTGGACATGGGGAAGGGAACCCCACTACCGGACCAATCCAGCGAAACAGGTACGCTATTCCGACGTTTTCTTCGATACTTCTTTACCACCGAGGTCTTGCTACCGACGTTCACCTTGACAATTTTTCTTCCTAACTCCTTTTCATATGTCTGCCATACAGCTGTTCGCCCGCCAGACCGCCGAGGATGGAGTCCATCCTGCGGACCACTTCGGCAAGGATCTCCCTGTCGAGGACCCACCATCCAACGTGGACCCTGACGACGAGGATTATATGCCCATTGCCTCGGCCCGCATCACCACCGCGGGTAAGCCTCAAGCACAAGCTTCAGTTCAAGAGATTTCGGATGACGAGGAGGGGTTCCTCGTCATGGAACCAATAAACGCGGTACCTCTCTCCCGCCTTCCTCACCTTCCGAACTTTACTCCAGCAACCAGCCGGAAACGCGCTGGTGCCGCAACTTCGGCCGCCGAACCATCCGCCACTGGAGCCTCCGGACCCACTGAGGCTCCGGTCAAGAGACGCCGGCTGAAGAAGTCCGGACTTCCTCCTCATGCCCGGGGGGGCAAGAGGTTTCCTACCTCGGATGGGTAATGCTTTGCTTCTATAGCCAACAATGTTTGTTGTTTAAACATATTATCTCGGTATTAACACTTGACCTTCCTCTTTTCGTTGCAGTGCCCCCATAGACGTGGATCAGGAGGTATCCTCCATGACTGCACCCGTTGGTGCCTCTGAAGCCACGACCACCCCGACGAACTCTCGCCCAGGATCTCCACCGAGGTCTGGCCCGGCCTTGGGGAAATCTGCCCCCACCCGGGTCAGACTTCTCCGCGTCCTCAAACGGATGCCAATCGCGCCAGAACTCCGGCTACCGCCTTGCCGGAGCCTCGACTCTCCCCCCGCAGCCAGACTGCCCGCAACCAACAGCAGCAACAGCAGAAGCATCAGCAGAAGCAACAGCCCAAGCAGCAGCCCCAAAAACCAGTTCGCCAGACTACCTTGCCGTTGGAGAAGGGCAAGGAGAAAGAAAAAGAGACGGTGAAGTCTAAGGTCACCCCCAAACCAACATCTGGGTCTGGCACCCTGACTATTCTTCTCCCTCAAGGATGCAACCGAGGTCTCCTCCCCCGGCGACACGCCGAATTCCTCCATTCGCCGCACCCATTGATGAGACTGCCCCTCCGGCCGAAGAATATGCTCGGAGGGCATCTCTTATATTGGATAACCGGCCTGCTTCAAGCTCCGAGGCTACTTTGGCCTTGGAGGCCTCGGTTAGGGGCATCGAGCAGGGCGGACCGTGGGGATTTCCTCCTCTGCGCACTGACAGTGACCAGAGCCTCGGCTCCTTGGAACACTACAACGCAGACTGGAATTCTGCAGACATGGACGAGGTCTCTTCTGCCTCCTTGACCACCCAAGGGGACGAGCATCCTGCGGGAGCAGCACCTGCGCCGACGCATGCTTGAAATGCAAACTTCTGCTTTGCTTGCTACTCGAGCTGTCAACGTAAGTTCCACTTTCTTTACTTTCATGCAGTATCTCCTCTAATATCCACCATCTCCAGTCCCCGAGATTCGAGGTAAACTATTGACGCTCCGCCGGAGTTAAAATTGTTTGGCTTGAATCTTAACTCTCCATTTTCATCCGACGTATCCAATCCATTTTATCTCACTTTAGCATGCACCTCGGGTACGAGTCCCCGAGACTCCTGTCGAGGCATACCCCGGCAACATTTTCCCAAAGAGTTGACTCCGAGTCCCCGAGACTCTTGTCGAGGTATAGCCTTTCTAACCGAGCTATATTTTTCTTCCTTGCAGAATGCTATGAACGTTCGCACGGATATCTTCCATACCCTCCTGTTTGACCACAAGAAACTCCACGACGAGCACAAGGCCGTCCTTGCAGCGAAGAAAACTTCGGATGACCAGCTAGCGCAAGAGAAAGCCGAGGTAGCTCGTCTGGTAAAGGAACTGAAGCGCATCACTGAGCTGCGGACGTCTGAAAAGAGCAGCTGCAGGCGGAAAAGGCCAGTGTTGTTGAAACAGAGAAGAAACTTCGGGAGGATGCCGCCAAGGAACATGAGAATGCGCTCCAGTTAGCCGAGGCCCGCGCCACCTCGGCCACCGAGGCTTATGAAGCCCTTCAAGCTTCGGTTAACCAGCTCCTCCCGACGCTGGAACGCATCAACCAAGAAATGGACAGTAAGCTTCTTGCCCCCCTTATCCTTGCTTTGTCCTCAACAGTACTGGCTCTTTGCCGAACTGTTTCTTTCATTATTAACAGGCTATCCTTCTGCAGAGCACTTCACCTACACCCAAATCTCGGCCCGCAATATCACTGCTCAGCACAGGAAGAGGCGTAACGAGACGAACCCCGTCTGGACCATTGAGGACCACATCGTGGCCATCAAAGCTCGGATCCATCCCTTGAAAACCATTGGGTCCGAACTCCTCGACGCAGGTGTGTCTGCTTTCCGAGCCTTATGGCCTCTTGCCGATGCTCCCAATACTACGCCCGAGCTCGCCGCCAAGCTTCGTGAAGCCGAACAAAGACTCCGAGAGTGGCGTTCATCTTCAGCTCGCGCTGGAGCTGATGCCGCTCTCAAATTCATCATGACTTGGTGCGAGAAGATTGACCTCGAAAAGATGGACACTCTTCGCCGAGGCTCGCCCTGGTCCACGGACCCAATTCTCATCAAGCGCCGCGAAAAGATGGCTGCCTTCTTCGCTGGATATGCCAACACAAGAACTTGAGCGAAGGAGACACCTACTCCGACGCCGAGATGACGAGCCAGAAGAGAGGAATACGAAACAGAATCCGACGTCGAGGCCGAGCAAGGTGACGACGGTGAAACCCGCGAAGCAGAAACCGAGGCTTCTCCACAACCTGACCGAGGTTACTGCCGACGTTGCCAGCACTTCCCAGGCTACCTCGGCTCCGGACGAAATCCCTGCTGCCTCGGCTGTTGCCGACGTAATTCCTGATGCCTCGACCTGAACTTATGCTTGGCCAAAAAACTTCATTAAATCCCCGGTATGCCGGGACGCAGATGTAATCAAACTTAAGTAGTTCCTTTGCTACCTCTATTACTATTATGCTCATCGAACCATGCTTTTCTAAGCTTTATGTCGAATCCTTTTGAATGATTGCTCGAGTTTACTTTCGTGTTTACTATATTTGGCATTCTTTGCTCTTGTCTGCCATTCTGGCGTTCGACAGTCGAGTCACAAGATTGTTGTTCATAGCATACAGTACTTGGTAAATTCCGAGGTATGTTTCAAAGTCATCCGACATAAAAAAGAAGTAAAAACAGGGGTTAGTAAACGACATATGCCGAACTGTCTTTTTGGACCGAGTCCCCGAGTTCATTTTCATGTTTCCCATGTTCTTTCGTCTTTGCTCTTGACTGCCATGCTGGCGTTCGTCAGTCGAGTCACAAGATTAGTTACATAGCATACAGTACTTGAAGTTTGAGACGAGGTTCAAAATAGTTCGGCATACGAACGAAGAAAGAGTACGAACAAAAAGAAACATGCAATCATAAGAGCGAGGCAGTCCCCGAGCTCACTCTCGAGGTGCCGAAGTTTTTATTAAAGATCAGCCGAGGTACATACATTATATTCTTCAACAGTAGAAGGGTCGGAGTAGAGCTACATTCCATGGACGCTGAAGCTCCGAATCGGGTCTATCCAGCCCATCTCCCCTTGGTTCCTGTGCATCTATAAGATAGTATGAATCATTGTGCAGAGCTCGGCTCACAATGTATGGTCCCTCCCATGGAGGTGACAACTTGTGCCGACCTTTGCTGCGCTGACAAGCCTCAGCACTAGGTCTCCTTCATTAAACTTTCGGGGTTTTACATGCCGGCTTTGATAGCGTCGGAGACCCTGCTGATATATTGCTGACCGAGATAAGGCCAATTCTCTTGCTTCCTCAAGCAAATCTACAGCATCTTCCCGAGCTTCTTTAGCCTCGGCTTCTGTGTACATTGCCACTCTGGGCGCATCATATTCAATGTCGGTTGGCAGCATTGCCTCGGCCCCATAGACCATGAAAAATGGCGTATAGCCAGTTGATCTGTTCGGTGTGGTCCTTAGACCCCACAGAACTGCTGGTATCTCATCGATCCAACACCCCGGTGTTTTCAACAGTGGTTCTATTAGCCGAGCTTTGATTCCGGCCAATACCAATGCATTTGACCTTTCTACTTGCCCATTAGCCTGTGGATGAGCCACCGAGGCTACATCAAGTCGAATTCCCTTACTCATGCAGAACCGAGCAAACTCTCCGACAGCAAAGTTCGTGCCGTTGTCTGTAATGATACTATGAGGATATCCATATCTCAGGATTATTTCCTTCAAAAAGGTCACTGCCGTATGACCATCCACCTTTCGGATTGGCTTCACCTCGATCCACTTAGTGAATTTGTCCACCATCACCAGTATGTGAGTCATATTGCCTCGGGCTGGCTTGAATTCTCCCACCATGTCCAGACACCAAACTGCAAAGGGCCACGTGATAGGAATGGTCTTGAGCGCCGAAGCTGGCATGTGCTGCTGCTTGGCGAACCTTTGGCACCCTTCACATTTCCGAACTATATCTTCTGCATCGGCATTGGCGGTGGGCCAATAGAACCCGTGCCGGAACACCTTGGCCACCAGAGCTCTTGTGCTGCAATGATGTCCACATTCTCCTTGGTGGATCTCTAAAAGCATCTCCTTGCCTTCAGCTGGTTCGACACACCTGCAACACCTCGGTCACACTTCTCTTGTATAGCTCCTTGTTGATGATGGTGTATCCCTTAGCTCTCCTCTGGATTCTCCTTGCCTCGGTTGTATCACTTGGCAAACTTCCATCGGCTATGAAGTTCATGATCTGCTCCGCCCATTCCGGCACTGGATGCAGAGGAAAAAGCCTCTCATCTATCTCCATTGGTTCGGTCGCCATGATCTCCTTCATGATTTCCTCCACCATTGCTCGGCCAGTCCCCGAGTGTTGGTGCGAAGTCCCCGGGTCAGACCCGAAGTTCCCACCATCTATCTCCATAGGAAAGGCTCCATTCCTCGGATACTGCGAAGCAGTCCCCGAGTCCGGCCAAACGCATCCGACGTCTACCTCCATAGGAATGGGCTCAGACTCCGAACTTGGCGGTAAGAAAATTGACTCAGAGTCAGGCGAGGGCTTGATTGAAGGAGTTCTCAAATGGTTCAGTGCTATCCCCGGTGGCACCGGTTCTTTGGATGAACCGAGCTTAGACAATACGTCGGCGGCTTCATTCTCCCCCGAGGTATGTGCTTGTACTCACATCCTTCGAAGAACCCAGACACCTTTTGCACATGAAACCGATACAACTCCATGTTCGCATCCAATGCATCCCAAGTGCCGTGGATTGATGCACCACCAAAGCTGAATCGCCGAAGCATTCTATACGCCGGACGCCTATCTCCTTTGCCACCTTGAGCCCATGGATCAGGGCCTCATACTCCGCCACGTTGTTCGACGCCGAGAAATGGATTTGCAGCACATACTTCAACTGGTCTTGCTTCGGCGAGGTTAGGACTATGCCCACCTAATCCGACCTTGGTCTTGGACCCATCAAAGTGCATCTTCCAATAATTATAGTCCGGCAAGGGCGGCTCATATTGCATCTCGGCCCAATCGCATAAAAAGTCCGGTAGCGCCTGCGACTTGATTGCATCTCGCCTTTCATAATGCGGAGTATATGGAGATACCTCGATCGCCCATTTGGCAACTCGCCCAGTTGCGTCCTTGCATCCGATGATCTCCGAGATTGGAGCATCACATACCACCGTCATGGGATGCTCTTGGAAGTAATGCTTCAGTTTCTTAACCGCCAGGTATACTCCGTACGTCATCTTCTGGTAGTGGGGTAGTTTTGCTTCGACGTGGATATCACCTCGCTCAGGTAGTAGATTGGTCTCTGCACCGATTTGCCTCCTTCGTCTCGCTCCACCACCACTGCAACACTTACGACCCGGTTTGTAGCCGCAATGTATATCAACATCGGTTCATTCTGCAAAGGGGACGCCAACACCGGAGCAGTGGACAACATCTTCTTCAGCTCATTGAACGCCGCGTCCGCCTGCGGGGTCCAAGTGAAACTGGTACTTTTCTTCATAAGTTGATACAATGGTAAGGCTTTTTCTCCTAGCCGACTTACAAACCGACTTAAAGATGCAAGGCATCCCGTGAACTTCTGCACATCTTTTAAACAGTTCGGCAACTTCATTCTTTCGATAGCTCGGATCTTAGCCGGGTTAACTTCTATACCTCGGCTCGATACGAGGAAACCGAGCAATTTTCCAGCCGGGACACCAAAGGTGCACTTGTCCGGGTTAAGTTTCAACCGATACTTTCTTAAGTTTGCAAATGTCTCTTCGAGGTCTTCGATGAGAGTATGCTTCTTTTTAGTTTTGATAACAATGTCATCGACATACACTTGCACATTCTTGCCCATTTGAGAGTGTAAGCACTTCTGCATACACCTTTGATAAGTTGCCCCGGCATTTCTCAAACCGAAACACATGACACGATAGCAATACGCCCCGTACGGGGTAATAAAGGCAGTCTTTATTTGATCATCAGTGTTCAGTGGGATCTGGTGAAAACCAGAATATGCATCAATAAAGACAACAGCTCACATCCAGCCGTAGAATCGATCACTTGATCAATCCGAGGTAAAGGAAAGGGATCCTTCGGGCACGCCTTGTTCAGGTTGGTGAAGTCAATGCACATGCGCCACACCTTGACTATCGCCGGTTCGTCCTTCTTTTTCTCCACGAGGACTGGATTAGATATCCAGTCCGGATGCAGCACTTCCATGATGAAGCCTGCAGCCAGTAACTTCGCCAATTCTTCGAGTACCACCTTTCTTCGGTCATCTGAGAGCCGCCGCGTCGGTTGACGCACTGGTTTCACCTCTGGCCGAACAAACAAAGAGTGCTCTGCCAACTCCCTCGGAACACCTGGCAGGTCTTTAGCCGACCATGCAAAAATGTCCCGATTCTCACGGAGGAAGTGACAGAGCGCGCTTTCCTATTTCTCGTCCATGCCAGCACCAATGATGGCGAAACGCTCCGGGTTCTCCGAGTCCAGCGGGATTTTCTTGGTCTCCTTGGGCACCTCGAATGAAGCGCTCATGTCCGGAGTAATTAGTCCGGACATGCCGAGCTGAGTAGACTGCGCCATTGCCACCACCTTCTGAAGTTGCTTCTTCTCCGCCGCGATCACCAAGGACTCGGCTAAACTGGATCCCGCCGAGGCACATTGCATAGCCTTCTTGTAGTCACCTGAAATGGTTATTATTCCCTTGGGCCCCGGCATTTTCATCTTTAGGTAGGCCACATGAGTGGAGATCATGAACTTGGCCAAGGCTGGCCTTCCCAGCAAGGCATGGTAAGGGCTCTGCAAGTCCACAACCTCGAACTCAAGACTTTCAACTCGGCTGTTATCTCGGGTACCAAAACCCACGTCGACCCAAATCTTTCCCATAGGTGCACAAGAGACCCCGGGCACAATACCGTGAAATGTACAGCTGCTAGGCTGCAACTGGTTCGGTGAGTATCCCAGCTTGACCATTGTGTCTCGGTACATGATATTTATGGCACTCCCATTGTCCACCAAGACTCGGGTGAATCTCACATTGTTGGTCGGCCCACAGAACGTCGGATCCACCACCAGTGCATAGTTTCCAGGGCTCGGCATGATCCGAGGTGTATCTTGCCTGCTCCAAGTGATCTCTTGCTCGGACCAGTTCATGTATTTCACCACCGCCGGAGTTACTGCATTCACCTCCTTGGCACGCCTCAGCATACTCTTCTTATCAGTTGACTCAGTCACAAACACCACGTAACTCTGATGTACTTCCCTATAATCATTACCGGGGTTCTCATACCTCTGATTCTCAAAGGACCACGTTTGGCTTTGGCCGGCACCACCGTTGTTGTTGTTGCCCTGGGCACTCACTGCATTCACCGGTTTCGCCTGCACCATCTTCTGGTTTTGGGCCGCATGCACCGGGGTTGAATTTGCTCCGGTTAAGCTCTGATTCTGCGCCGCTATGGTCGGCTTATGCTGCTGCTGCGCGTTCGGATATTGAGGTCTACGCCATTGGTTCGGTGGCCCACTCCGGTTTGTCCCAGCTTTCGCCCCTTCTGCAGCGGTTCGGTGATGAAAACTACACTGCAGAGTGGTATGGTTGGGTGTTTTGCCATTCCTGCCATGATAGATACATGGCCCATTCACCAATGACTCGTAAGTCACAGGTGGTCCGGCCTCCTGCCACTGCTTCGCACCACCGCCCTGACTCTGGTTCTGGTTCGGAGTCCACGCCTGACCCTCAGTCTTCGGTTTCTGGGCGCCTCCAGGTCCGGACTGACTTGGGTTTACAGCATTGACTTGGAAATCTGGTTCTCTCCTCTTCTGCCCGAACTCTTGACGGTTATCAAACCTCGGTCCGTTGTTGCGATTGTTCATCGGATTCCTCCTGTTCCGGGCATTCCCATCCAGCAGAGGCTGCATCGGATCGCCAAGGGCATAGGAATCAGCTATCCGAATCGTCTCGGCCAGAGTCTTTGGCATATCTCTCTGGAGCCTCTGCCACAACATGCTACCATACCGACATCCATCAGCAAACCACGCTATAGCCTGTGCTTCGATAACTCCTTCACAGGAGTTCCGAACATTGCTCCACCGAGTCAAGAATTCTCGGTCAGTCTCATTGTCCTCCTGCTTGCACGCCTGCAAAAGCTGAGGTCGGTTTGGCCTCTTGTAAGTGCTGGCGAAGTTGCTATTGAATGCCTCCTCTAAATCCAGCCAGCAATTGATGCTATTCTCCGGCAGATTGTTCAGCCAGATCCGAGCAGGACCTTCCAACATGTGCGGGAGATACCGGACCGCCCATCGGCGATTGCCCCCCGCAATGTATACTGCTGAAACATAATCAGCTAGCCAATCTTGCGGCTTGGTGCTCCCATTGTACGGCCTGGTACTCCGACCCAACTGAAACTGAGACACTGGTGGAGGTGGTTCCTTCATGATCCGAGGTCCAAAACACGCCGGACCAGGAGGGCCTTCCTCTTCCAACCTCTCGGACATGTAAATCCGATCTAGCTTGTATCGCGCGTCACCTGTAGGCAACGTCCGAGCTCCGATACGCTCTCCCAATGCACCATCCACTCTATAGAATCCAGCCCGCTCCATGGCTGAATTTCCATCATCATATCGGTCGCCACCTCGACCGACGTTCTTCGGCTGCGGAACATACTCCGGCTCTTGCTGATACTGCTCCTGCGGCCGGGGTTGCTGCTGATGCCTCGGGGGCTGAGGTGGTTTACCTCGGCCAGCCGACGCTGCTTGCCCACCGTTCTGATTTCCCTGAGCTGAACGGCCTTTAGCTCGGCTTGCATCACCTGGGCCGGGGTCTCCATTGGCTCGGCTAGCGTTACCGACCTTTTGCTTCCCAGCTAACACCGGATCGTACACTTGCAGCTGCATCTCCTTGTTCCGACCTGAAGTGACACTCCGGGCACGATCGGCTCCTCCGACGTGTGGAGACGAGGCTTGCCCCTTGGACCCCTGGCTAACTGGCCTAATCGAATGGACCGCCTGCGAACCGCCAAGCCCGGCCTTGCGGAGGGCTTCATTTTGCTTGCTGGCCACATGCACTAACTCATTGAGCCGCTTCTGCTGCTCACGCCATGCATCTCCGGTCAACTCCGATAGCCCGGCCCTTACTGCTTCGGCTGCTCTAAGGTTTTTGGCTGGTGAACTATACACCGGCCTACCAGTAGCCGACCTGCTACTTGTTGCCTTACTCGAGCCCGAGACTGCAGCCCTACCCATCTCCTCATAGAGGTCCTTGCCTCGGTTGAAGCAGAGCAGCTTTCTTACGCCGCACAACCGGAGTAAAACCATCCTCTATACCATGTGCAGCATTGTACTCCTTCTGCTCCATATCGAACTGCTGCTTAGCCTCGGCCAGCAACCGAGCTTCTCTCATCACTCTCTGGCGCTCTGCCTCTAACCCGGCCACCGTATGCTCCACACTTGCCTCTACTGCGAGTGGCCGAGCTAACCTATCAACGATAGATTCTAAGGGAAATTCTTCCCTTGGCATGCCCAACTGCTCATTCTGACTAGGTTTCTCGTACGGAAACTTCGCCGCCCGACCTGATTTCTCAGGCAGCGCAGTTGGTGTCGCCTCCACCTCGGCTAACGCGACTCCGCCAGCATCTGCCTTGCTAGCTGCAGGCTTGGTACCAGCCACCATCACCTCCACACACCTCAGAGGGCGAGTAACACGTTGGCCCAAAGCCGCCAGGAGAGGAGTTTCGTCGTCCACGAGCACCTGCTCCGGGTACTTGCGAACCACCTCGACAGCAACGTATGTGGGGAAGCTGCCGAGCATCATGAGGAAACCATTGGTGGGGAAAGGCTTGTGTGACGCCCCAAAATCGGTACTATGCAGAATAAAGCGATCCCGCAAAAATCCGCATAATAACGATTTTAGGTCGCCCACCAGACATAACGTGCACGCCAAAACATGCGCGTTATGTGGGTGGAATTGTGATAACATTACAACAGATCATGAAAAGAATCCACAACAACAACAGAAGGCGATATATATACAAGAACGACTCAAACGAGTCACGAAACAACTGATACATTACAAAGATCCAAATCACAGCGAAAGCGAAATAGCGTCCGACTACGGACAAGATACAAATTGGACTAAGAGTCCTGAAGATAACCATGGCGTCCATATCCCTGCCCAGGCCGAGCCAGAGGGATACCCAAGCTAACGTCGTCAGACTTCAAACCTGTTGACTGCACATAAAAGTACAGCCCAAAGATGGGTCAGGCACAACCGCCTGGCAAGCAATGCTCACAAGATATCAACACAAAGACTACCAAAGTATGAAGGAAGGTGGACTGAGGCGGCAGCAGCAGCACTAAACAACCTATAGAGACACTCTACAACTTTCGTCTATTGGAGGGGGATAAGAGAGCGCATCGGAACCAACTAGTTTCTAACACCAAACATAACACTTCCCAGATTCACCCCCTCAACCAAGTATGAGGAAGCAATCGAGGGAAACTCACACAGTTGTCAAATTTTAGTTACATCTTATTGTGAAAGTAAGTCTAACTTACTAGTCAAGTTAATTAGAATCATTAGGTGTAAGTTGTGTATGATCTTGTTAGCCAGCATCCGATCCAAGTTGTCCATAACCGCGGACTCGGCTTCTCGAAAAGATTTAACCCTGCAGGGATGCACCATGGTTAACCCATACACGTTCGAGCAACCCAGATAAAAGGTAGGGCTCCTCAACTCAACTCTGTTCCTTCACTACAGCAAGTCCAGGTACCACCCGTCTGAGTTGTTACCCGCGTCCAGAGTCCGGCCGATACCTCCGTAGCAGACTCAATCGTTTGCGCCTACGCACTAGGTGGAACAGACCACAGTAGGAAAATCCACTTCGCGTCGTACCGCACCTATATGCTCCCCCATATCATAGAACCTCTCATAACTGTCAAGTATCATGCATATGCGTATGATCGAATGGAAAGCCCGAACTAGGTTGTGGCGCCTGGACAAGCTGAAGTTCCGGTCAGAGTCGAGGGGGGTTCCATAGGACCACCCACGAGTGGGAAGTGCGCTCGTACTTGGATAAGAGGACAAGAACTGAGTTCCTAGTGCGACACTTAGCAGAACAAAACACCAACGCATTGGCCTTCCACCGGGTGCCTTATCATTTAGTTATAACCCACAAACATTATCATCAATTTTAAGTAAAGTGAACCAACCTATCATACTAAGCAGGTGATACAAAAGAAAGACCGACTCGCAACAACAAACCTAAGCATGCAGCTACGACTCGCAAGGCCAACAGGTAAACAAGCAACAAGGTAATAGGACGTGGGGATAAGGCTGTATGAGGCTGCATGGTAAACATGTATATAGGATCGAGACACAAGCATCGTAACATAAGGATAGCATAGATCAACGGCAAGAATGGAAGACAATGTAATGGTAGCAAGTGAGCAAAGCTTGCCTGGAAACACGGTAGGGGAAGCAGAACTTGTCGTTGCTCACATCATCTCAACGTCCTAATCGCGAAGACGCAACAAACACTGGAAAGCGCAAGAGATGCAACACTTACTACTACGACAAAAGATCCAGCATGTTCATGGGATGATGCATGACATGGCAAGATGCAACTTAAGCCAAATTCAGCGGAACCAGGATTCCGATAATTAATTATTAAAGTTCAAGTTATTTATCTACACATCAAATTAAATGTTGATTAGCATGTGAGACAAGGCATGGGTGAGCTACACAAAATTAAATGGAATAGGGATAATGATTATAGTAATATCCCTCACATTCCATATTTAATTAATAAGATGATTATACAAAAGACCACTAAGTAGCAAGCTAGATGATGCAAACATGATCATGGATGACATATTAATATTCATTGCATTTTTCTCATCAAAATAGATATATAACTTGTATTATTTGGAGCTATACAACAAAAGATATTGAAGATACAAGTTTTGCAAAATAGAATAACAGCAGAGAAGGAGATGGGCTGGATCTAGGCGAGGACGGGTGGAGGATGGCTATCTGCCGCACGCCGGCGATGGACAGAGGGAGAGCTGCTGGGCTGCGGCCCAACTGCAGCGCCGGATCGGAACAAAAAGGAAAGAAAAGGGATGAAATGCTCCGGTGGGGATTCGAACTCGGGTCTCCGATGTGGTGGAACAGGTGCCCAGCCACTGGGATGGGTTGCTTGTTGTGATTGGATTCGAACCCGACTGAATATGAAGCAGAGGCCAACGTTAACTGAAGAAAGTACAGCAAAAGCTTCAAACTTGCAGTGCAGAACGACGGCGACGGACGACGAACTACAGCGGCTGTTTAGGAGCCCCTCACGCGAGTGTGACCTGGAGGGAGCAGGGGGTACCGCTGGGCGTGCGGGTGCAGCGCTGCCGGAGAAACAAGCAGGGAAGCAAGAGTGGCCCCAAAGACAGGAGCTTCAGATCGCCACCACGACGTCCATGGCGGGCGAGCTCGGACAGAAAAGGAGTCGGCGATTCTGAGGGTGAAAGGGCCTGGTTCTGGCGGGTATTGGAAGGTCAGCTCACCGGGGTTGTGCTGATGTAGTCGTTCGTGCTTGAGGTCATCTACGGCGGCGGGAAGTCGAGGAAGTCCGACGGCGTCGTTACTGAAGATGAGGCAACAGCGATCATCCTGGAGCACCTCCGACTCGTTCTTGATGTCGAGGAAGAAGAAGGTGTCGCGGTGGTTCTTCTCCACCGCTCAGTTTGGCGCAGGACGGCCATGGCGTCGGTGCGGCGTCGGTCTTCAGCAACTGCACTCCAGTGGATTTAGGTGGGGAGGAAAACAGAGAGAGGAAGAAGATAACGAGGGGGAAGGAAGAGGAAGAGAGTGGTGGCGGTGGCGCTGAGGAGGGGGAAGCAGGTAGGGTTTGAGGAGGGCGTAGCCGGGCAGGTTTTAAGGAGGGGAGGAAGGCACCTGCGGCCGTCCCATCGTCCAGGAGGCGACGTGGACAACTCCTGTCCATGCCGTACAGGAAGAAGAAGCACAGCAGAGATGGGCTTCGGTGAGATGGGCCTGAAGAGAGATTCGAGCCCTTTTCCAATTACCAGAATATTGGTAATTAGCAAAAGATAAAAGAGAGGAAGATAGATAAAAGGATAGAAAAGAGGGAAAAAGAAATTAGAGAAGAGAGGAAAAAGAGAGGCAAGACCTTTACAAAATAATTTACAAAACTTTAATTTTGATTTGAAATAGTTTGCAATTATTTCCAAATACTATTTTGTGTTTATTAAAATAGAAAGAGAGGGAGAAGGATTTATTATTTGCAAAAACTAAAATAGGGTTTGCCAAAATAATATTTTTAGTTCTTTAGCAAAACATGCAAGGTGATAACAAGATGCATGATGACATGATGATGCCAAAAAGAAAAACAAACAAAACTAATTGGGGGAAAACTCCTGGGGCATTACAGACGACACCACTAACAAGGGATCGCGCCCCCGCGATCCACCCCAAGACAACAGGAAGAGAGGGATA
Organism: Poa pratensis; assembly: GCA_947311845.1. Lineage (NCBI taxonomy): Eukaryota > Viridiplantae > Streptophyta > Magnoliopsida > Poales > Poaceae > Poa > Poa pratensis. The sequence continues at coordinate 33,792,693 of CAMZMU010000092.1, read as the reverse complement.
CACTATCGAGTCTTCGTGTTCCACGTCGATCTTCTCGACACCACTAACAAGGGTTGTAACTCCAACTTCAAATTGTCGACACCACTAACAAGAAGGGTTGCTCACGTCGAGGAAGACTTCGAAAGATCGAACCTACTAGGTTAAAAGGTATAGAGATCGTCCACCCACGTTGGATCCTATAACTTTGAAAGATAGATAAGAGAGAAGACTCCAAAACAAATAAGGTAAGAGGAGAAGTAGAATAGAGGTAAGGAGTAAACAAGAATCCTATTGAGATCTTTCCAAAAATAGTTTTAGCCAAAAATAGTTTTGACACTCTACAAACAACGACCGTTAGCGAGGTTATCCTACAGGCATTGCGAACCCGCTGCTTCGATAACCAATCGTATCGAAACAACCTTGGGTTTCGGAAACCTCGCTCTGATACCACTTTGTGACGCCCCAAAATCGGTACTATGCAGAATTAAGCGATCCCGCAAAAATCCGCATAATAACGATTTTAGGTCGCCCACCAGACATAACGTGCACGCCGAAACATGCGCGTTATGTGGGTGGAATTGTGATAACATTACAACAGTTCACGAAAAGAATCCACAACAACAACAGAAGGCGATATATACAAGAACGACTCAAACGAGTCACGAAACAACTGATACATTACAAAGATCCAAATCACAGCGAAAGCGAAATAGCGTCCGACTACGGACAAGATACAAATTGGACTAAGAGTCCTGAAGATAACCATGGCGTCCATATCCCTGCCCAGGCCGAGCCGGAGGGATACCCAAGCTAACGTCGTCAGACTTCAAACCTGTTGACTGCACATAAAAGTACAGCCCAAAGATGGGTCAGGCACAACCGCCTGGCAAGCAATGCTCACAAGATATCAACACAAAGACTACCAAAGTATGAAGGAAGGTGGACTGAGGCGGCAGCAGCAGCACTAAACAACCTATAGAGACACTCTACAACTTTCGTCTATTGGAGGGGGATAAGAGAGCGCATCGGAACCAACTAGTTTCTAACACCAAACATAACACTTCCCAGATTCACCCCCTCAACCAAGTATGAGGAAGCAATCGAGGGAAACTCACACAGTTGTCAAATTTTAGTTACATCTTATTGTGAAAGTAAGTCTAACTTACTAGTCAAGTTAATTAGAATCATTAGGTGTAAGTTGTGTATGATCTTGTTAGCCAGCATCCGATCCAATTTGTCCATAACCGCGGACTCGGCTTCTCGAAAAGATTTAACCCTGCAGGGATGCACCATGGTTAACCCATACACGTTCGAGCAACCCAGATAAAAGGTAGGGCTCCTCAACTCAACTATGTTCCTTCACTACAGCAAGTCCAGGTACCACCCGTCTGAGTTGTTACCCGCGTCCAGAGTCCGGCCGATACCTCCGTAGCAGACTCAATCGTTTGCGCCTACGCACTAGGTGGAACAGACCACAGTAGGAAAATCCACTTCGCGTCGTACCGCACCTATATGCTCCCCCATATCATAGAACCTCTCATAACTGTCAAGTATCATGCATATGCGTATGATCGAATGGAAAGCCCGAACTAGGTTGTGGCGCCTGGACAAGCTGAAGTTCCGGTCAGAGTCGAGGGGGGTTCCATAGGACCACCCACGAGTGGGAAGTGCGCTCGTACTTGGATAAGAGGACAAGAACTAAGTTCCTAGTGCGACACTTAGCAGAACAAAACACCAACGCATTGGCCTTCCACCGGGTGCCTTATCATTTAGTTATAACCCACAAACATTATCATCAATTTTAAGTAAAGTGAACCAACCTATCATACTAAGCAGGTGATACAAAAGAAAGACCGACTCGCAACAACAAACCTAAGCATGCAGCTACGACTCGCAAGGCCAACAGGTAAACAAGCAACAAGGTAATAGGACGTGGGGATAAGGCTGTATGAGGCTGCATGGTAAACATGTATATAGGATCGAGACACAAGCATCGTAACATAAGGATAGCATAGATCAACGGCAAGAATGGAAGACAATGTAATGGTAGCAAGTGAGCAAAGCTTGCCTGGAAACACGGTAGGGGAAGCAGAACTTGTCGTTGCTCACATCATCTCAACGTCCTAATCGCGAAGACGCAACAAACACTGGAAAGCGCAAGAGATGCAACACTTACTACTACGACAAAAGATCCAGCATGTTCATGGGATGATGCATGACATGGCAAGATGCAACTTAAGCCAAATTCAGCGGAACCAGGATTCCGATAATTAATTATTAAAGTTCAAGTTATTTATCTACACATCAAATTAAATGTTGATTAGCATGTGAGACAAGGCATGGGTGAGCTACACAAAATTAAATGGAATAGGGATAATGATTATAGTAATATCCCTCACATTCCATATTTAATTAATAAGATGATTATACAAAAGACCACTAAGTAGCAAGCTAGATGATGCAAACATGATCATGGATGACATATTAATATTCATTGCATTTTTCTCATCAAAATAGATATATAACTTGTATTATTTGGAGCTATACAACAAAAGATATTGAAGATACAAGTTTTGCAAAATAGAATAACAGCAGAGAAGGAGATGGGCTGGATCTAGGCGAGGACGGGTGGAGGATGGCTATCTGCCGCACGCCGGCGATGGACAGAGGGAGAGCTGCTGGGCTGCGGCCCAACTGCAGCGCCGGATCAGAACAAAAAGGAAAGAAAAGGGATGAAATGCTCCGGTGGGGATTCGAACTCGGGTCTCCGATGTGGTGGAACAGGTGCCCAGCCACTGGGATGGGTTGCTTGTTGTGATTGCATTCGAACCCGACTGAATATGAAGCAGAGGCCAACGTTAACTGAAGAAAGTACAGCAAAAGCTTCAAACTTGCAGTGCAGAACGACGGCGACGGACGACGAACTGCAGCGGCTGTTTAGGAGCCCCTCATGCGAGTGTGACCTGGAGGGAGCAGGGGGTACCGCTGGGCGTGCGGGTGCAGCGCTGCCGGAGAAACAAGCAGGGAAGCAAGAGTGGCCCCAAAGACAGGAGCTTCAGATCGCCACCACGACTTCCATGGCGGGCGAGCTCGGACAGAAAAGGAGTCGGCGATTCCGAGGGTGAAAGGGCCTGGTTCTGGCGGGTATTGGAAGGTCAGCTCACCGGGGTTGTGCTGATGTAGTCGTTCGTGCTTGAGGTCGTCCACGGCGGCGGGAAGTCGAGGAAGTCCGACGGCGTCGTTACTGAAGACGAGGCAACAGCGATCATCCTGGAGCACCTCCGACTCGTTCTTAATGTCGAGGAAGAAGAAGGTGTCGCGGTGGTTCTTCTCCACCGCTCAGTTTGGCGCAGGACGGCCATGGCGTTGGTGCGGCGTCGGTCTTCAGCAACTGCACTCCAGTGGATTTAGGTGGGGAGGAAAACAGAGAGAGGAAGAAGATAACGAGGGGGAACGAAGAGGAAGAGAGTGGTGGCGGCGGCGCTGAGGAGGGGGAAGCAGGTAGGGTTTGAGGAGGGCGTAGCCGGGCAGGTTTTAAGGAGGGGAGGAAGGCACCAGCAGCCGTCCCATCGTCCAGGAGGCGACGTGGACAACTCCTGTCCATGCCGTACAGGAAGAAGAAGCACAGCAGAGATGGGCTTCGGTGAGATGGGCCTAAAGAGATATTCGAGCCCTTTTCCAATTACCAGAATTTTGGTAATTAGCAAAAGATAAAAGAGAGGAAGATAGATAAAAGGATAGAAAAGAGGGAAAAAGAAATTAGAGAAGAGAGGAAAAAGAGAGGCAAGACCTTTACAAAATAATTTACAAAACTTTAATTTTGATTTGAAATAGTTTGCAATTATTTCCAAATACTATTTTGTGTTTATTAAAATAGAAAGAGAGGGAGAAGGATTTATTATTTGCAAAAACTAAAATAGGGTTTGCCAAAATAATATTTTTAGTTCTTTAGCAAAACATGCAAGGTGATAACAAGATGCATGATGACATGATGATGCCAAAAAGAAAAACAAACAAAACTAATTGTGGAAAACTCCTGGGGCATTACAGACGACACCACTAACAAGGGATCGCGCCCCCGCGATCCACCCCAAGACAACAGGAAGAGAGGGATACACTATCGAGTCTTCGTGTTCCACGTCGATCTTCTCGACACCACTAACAAGGGTTGTAACTCCAACTTCAAATTGTCGACACCACTAACAAGAAGGGTTGCTCACGTCGAGGAAGACTTCGAAAGATCGAACCTACTAGGTTAAAAGGTATAGAGATCGTCCACCCACGTTGGATCCTATAACTTTGAAAGATAGATAAGAGAGAAGACTCCAAAACAAATAAGGTAAGAGGAGAAGTAGAATAGAGGTAAGGAGTAAACAAGAATCCTATTGAGATCTTTCCAAAAATAGTTTTAGCCAAAAATAGTTTTGACACTCTACAAACAACGACCGTTAGCGAGGTTATCCTACAGGCTTTGCGAACCCGCTGCTTCGATAACCAATCGTATCGAAACAACCTTGGGTTTCGGAAACCTCGCTCTGATACCACTTTGTGACGCCCCAAAATCGGTACTATGCAGAATTAAGCGATCCCGCAAAAATCCGCATAATAACGATTTTAGGTCGCCCACCAGACATAACGTGCACGCCGAAACATGCGCGTTATGTGGGTGGAATTGTGATAACATTACAACAGTTCACGAAAAGAATCCACAACAACAACAGAAGGCGATATATATACAAGAACGACTCAAACGAGTCACGAAACAACTGATACATTACAAAGATCCAAATCACAGCGAAAGCGAAATAGCGTCCGACTACGGACAAGATACAAATTGGACTAAGAGTCCTGAAGATAACCATGGCGTCCATATCCCTGCCCAGGCCGAGCCGGAGGGATACCCAAGCTAACGTCGTCAGACTTCAAACCTGTTGACTGCACATAAAAGTACAGCCCAAAGATGGGTCAGGCACAACCGCCTGGCAAGCAATGCTCACAAGATATCAACACAAAGACTACCAAAGTATGAAGGAAGGTGGACTGAGGCGGCAGCAGCAGCACTAAACAACCTATAGAGACACTCTACAACTTTCATCTATTGGAGGGGGATAAGAGAGCGCATCGGAACCAACTAGTTTCTAACACCAAACATAACACTTCCCAGATTCACCCCCTCAACCAAGTATGAGGAAGCAATCGAGGGAAACTCACACAGTTGTCAAATTTTAGTTACATCTTATTGTGAAAGTAAGTCTAACTTACTAGTCAAGTTAATTAGAATCATTAGGTGTAAGTTGTGTATGATCTTGTTAGCCAGCATCCGATCCAATTTGTCCATAACCGCGGACTCGGCTTCTCGAAAAGATTTAACCCTGCAGGGATGCACCATGGTTAACCCATACACGTTCGAGCAACCCAGATAAAAGGTAGGGCTCCTCAACTCAACTCTGTTCCTTCACTACAGCAAGTCCAGGTACCACCCGTCTGAGTTGTTACCCGCGTCCAGAGTCCGGCCGATACCTCCGTAGCAGACTCAATCGTTTGCGCCTACGCACTAGGTGGAACAAACCACAGTAGGAAAATCCACTTCGCGTCGTACCGCACCTATATGCTCCCCCATATCATAGAACCTCTCATAACTGTCAAGTATCATGCATATGCGTATGATCGAATGGAAAGCCCGAACTAGGTTGTGGCGCCTGGACAAGCTGAAGTTCCGGTCAGAGTCGAGGGGGTTCCATAGGACCACCCACGAGTGGGAAGTGCGCTCGTACTTGGATAAGAGGACAAGAACTGAGTTCCTAGTGCGACACTTAGCAGAACAAAACACCAACGCATTGGCCTTCCACCGGGTGCCTTATCATTTAGTTATAACCCACAAACATTATCATCAATTTTAAGTAAAGTGAACCAACCTATCATACTAAGCAGGTGATACAAAAGAAAGACCGACTCGCAACAACAAACCTAAGCATGCAGCTACGACTCGCAAGGCCAACAGGTAAACAAGCAACAAGGTAATAGGACGTGGGGATAAGGCTGTATGAGGCTGCATGGTAAACATGTATATAGGATCGAGACACAAGCATCGTAACATAAGGATAGCATAGATCAACGGCAAGAATGGAAGACAATGTAATGGTAGCAAGTGAGCAAAGCTTGCCTGGAAACACGGTAGGGGAAGCAGAACTTGTCGTTGCTCACATCATCTCAACGTCCTAATCGCGAAGACGCAACAAACACTGGAAAGCGCAAGAGATGCAACACTTACTACTACGACAAAAGATCCAGCATGTTCATGGGATGATGCATGACATGGCAAGATGCAACTTAAGCCAAATTCAGCGGAACCAGGATTCCGATAATTAATTATTAAAGTTCAAGTTATTTATCTACACATCAAATTAAATGTTGATTAGCATGTGAGACAAGGCATGGGTGAGCTACACAAAATTAAATGGAATAGGGATAATGATTATAGTAATATCCCTCACATTCCATATTTAATTAATAAGATGATTATACAAAAGACCACTAAGTAGCAAGCTAGATGATGCAAACATGATCATGGATGACATATTAATATTCATTGCATTTTTCTCATCAAAATAGATATATAACTTGTATTATTTGGAGCTATACAACAAAAGATATTGAAGATACAAGTTTTGCAAAATAGAATAACAGCAGAGAAGGAGATGGGCTGGATCTAGGTGAGGACGGGTGGAGGATGGCTATCTGCCGCACGCCGGCGATGGACAGAGGGAGAGCTGCTGGGCTGCGGCCCAACTGCAGCGCCGGATCGGAACAAAAAGGAAAGAAAAGGGATGAAATGCTCCGGTGGGGATTCGAACTCGGGTCTCCGATGTGGTGGAACAGGTGCCCAGCCACTGGGATGGGTTGCTTGTTGTGATTGGATTCGAACCCGACTGAATATGAAGCAGAGGCCAACGTTAACTGAAGAAAGTACAGCAAAAGCTTCAAACTTGCAGTGCAGAACGACGGCGACGGACGACGAACTGCAGCGGCTGTTTAGGAGCCCCTCATGCGAGTGTGACCTGGAGGGAGCAGGGGGTACCGCTGGGCGTGCGGGTGCAGCGCTGCCGGAGAAACAAGCAGGGAAGCAAGAGTGGCCCCAAAGACAGGAGCTTCAGATCGCCACCACGACGTCCATGGCGGGCGAGCTCGGACAGAAAAGGAGTCGGCGATTCCGAGGGTGAAAGGGCCTGGTTCTGGCGGGTATTGGAAGGTCAGCTCACCGGGGTTGTGCTGATGTAGTCGTTCGTGCTTGAGGTCGTCCACGGCGGCGGGAAGTCAAGGAAGTCCGACGGCGTCGTTACTGAAGAAGAAGGTGTCGCGGTGGTTCTTCTCCACCGCTCAGTTTGGCGCAGGACGGCCATGGCGTCGGTCTTCACCAACTGCACTCCAGTGGATTTAGGTGGGGAGGAAAACAGAGAGAGGAAGAAGATAACGAGGGGGAAGGAAGAGGAAGAGAGTGGTGGCGGCGGCGCTGAGGAGGGGGAAGCAGGTAGGGTTTGAGGAGGGCGTAGCCGGGCAGGTTTTAAGGAGGGGAGGAAGGCAGCAGCGGCCGTCCCATCGTCCAGGAGGCGACGTGGACAACTCCTGTCCATGCCGTACAGGAAGAAGAAGCACAGCAGAGATGGGCTTCGGTGAGATGGGCCTGAAGAGAGATTCGAGCCCTTTTCCAATTACCAGAATTTTGGTAATTAGCAAAAGATAAAAGAGAGGAAGATAGATAAAAGGATAGAAAAGAGGGAAAAAGAAATTAGAGAAGAGAGGAAAAAGAGAGGCAAGACCTTTACAAAATAATTTACAAAACTTTAATTTTGATTTGAAATAGTTTGCAATTATTTCCAAATACTATTTTGTGTTTATTAAAATAGAAAGAGAGGGAGAAGGATTTATTATTTGCAAAAACTAAAATAGGGTTTGCCAAAATAATATTTTTAGTTCTTTAGCAAAACATGCAAGGTGATAACAAGATGCATGATGACATGATGATGCCAAAAAGAAAAACAAACAAAACTAATTGGGGAAAACTCCTGGGGCATTACAGCTTGCCGGCGAAGCAACCCGCATTGTCACTCACAAAGGCAAACTCGCCGACCTTGGCAACAAGGCCAGAAAGAACACGCTCAGAGGAGCCCGTCCGGATGGAAACTCCACCCAACGCCTCAATCTGCCCCACGGTGGGCGCCAACTGTCGTGGTGGGATCACGGCAGATGCCATGGGAATGGCTTAGTTGGGGCCGAACGGTCGTTGGGGGAATCCGGGGAGGGTTTATGCACTCAAGATGTGCACAAGCAAGAACATGCAAGAAACAACAAGAACATGAACAAGAACCAAGAAAGCCAAGAACACAAAAGACACCACGATGTACCCAGGTTCGGGGCCTTCGTGAGGAAGTAAAACCCCTACTCCTGCCTTTCCTCTCTCAATATATCAGTGAAGCTCTTAGGTACAAGGTGCTCCTCGAGATGTATGGTGCTTCTCGGGTGAGAGCTCTAGATGGGAGATGAAACTACAAAGGGGGAAATGAGGTAGGGTTTTTGCCGTCCTGATGTTTCGATCTCCTTCTCTGAAGGTGGTGGTGCCACTTATATAGCTAGGCCGAGGTACGGTTCTACCCCTGCCTTTAACTGACAATGGCATGGCCAAGAGGTAGAAGACAAGCCTCTGCCTCCTGCCAGCTCAACGGCCGAACTGTCAGGCCAGCCAGGCCTACCTTTCCTCTTCCGGTCATACTTCAGTAGCCTGCCGAGGTCTAGCCTGTAGACCTTTCCCGAAATAGCCGAGTCGGCTCCTAGGCCCCCGAGCTTCCGGGAAACCCGTGGACGGACCTCGCCGTCCTCTGATGTTTGGGGCTACGGGCTCTGTGGCGCCCGTGACTCCTCTGACATGCCTCGTTACTTGCTGCTAACCTCGGCTGGCCGGTCACTTATACGTCGGGCCACGCTTCATCTTGGCTAGGGATACTCCGGATCCTATACCTCGGTAGGTAACACCTTGTTCTTGTGGTAACTAGCTGACTGCCCCAAGGTTCATACCTCGGAGGCCATACCTCAGATGATTCTTCCGACGTACACCTTACGTCGGATGACGCCTCCTGCGTCTATGCTTAATTGCTACCTCGGACGGCTTACAGCCTTACCCTTACATGTCTTTACCTCTTCTTTAGCCTACCCGGGGGTAACCCCTCGACACCAGACCTTCTAGTAAAGTGCCCAATGTAGTCGCTTATATCCCATCAGCACAATCTAAGGCATTTGAGGGAAGATCCAAACTGTGGAACAATGATAATAAAACTGGCAATCATGAGTAACAGAACAATCATTTTGGGGTTTTGAAGGATTCTGTTACTATCGGTGCTTCTTGTTATACATCGATTCTGGGGCAATCATGGTCTAGACAAACTCTGTAATTCTTTCGCTACTCTCTGTTCATTTTGTGCTTCTGCAGTTTTGCTCATGTATTTCTAACAATGACAAATTGTCTTATCATGTCCATCAGATACTTGGCATATTTCAAATTGCATGTGTATGTCTTCTTAATTGTGTTTCCGCAAAGAAGCTCAGGTAAATGTTGGTCATGTCAAAAATGTGTATCCTCTGTTGCTCTAGGCAATTTTAATTCTTCCACTAATACAATTACATACATAGGTCCATCTATTCAATGCACGCCTTCCAGATTATTATCAAAATCAGCACATATGGTTTAGGACTTGACATCTTTTTGTTGTAGGATACTACTATCAACATAATTCTTCTTTATTGTGGCCGTTTATACAGAACAAACATCTAATGGTTCCATTCTCTTGCATGTACGAGTAAGTTGGTAAAGTTGTGTTGCTGACAAGTCCAACAAAGATGTATCTCTCCTTTTTTTACTTAAGTTGTATGCAAAGAATCAGGTCCCATCAAGAGAATATGCTTATGACCCTCACACAAGAATATGCTTATGATTTTTTCACTCCCAGTCACACCCCGATTCTCTCGGTTATAATGTAGCGGGCGTAGCAATGTGCGCCATTCCCTTCTAGTAGATGTGTAATCCAAAGATGTATAGTTTACATAGTTGTTCTCAATATAATTTCTGGGTGGCATTAGAAAAACTAAATGTGTTACACTAAAAAAAACTAAATATGTTATGACTTACAGCGACATTTCTTACATCACGCTTTCACACATCACGTAAATCACATATTTCACCTCGACCCAGCCAATCAGCCATCAAATCAAAATGCTGACAACGTTATGACCAAAACAAAATGCCAATAAATACATCACATTAGCCATGACATGCAAGAACAACATAAAGTCGACGCAATGAAGCGCGCTAATCTGTCTAGTCTAGTGGTTTTGATGAAATAGGCCGTAGCCCTGTTATATTAATATAGCAACCACCTGGTACAACCAACTGTCTCGAAATGCTAGGGCAGCAGCAAACATACACCCGAACAAAGAAAAGAAGAAACAAAATGAAGACAGAGGCGTATTGAAGCAACAATGATCCGTAACCGCTGCGCCCTTTCCGATGAAGTACCACCACGCTCCTAGCACAGACTCGTCGAGTACCAAGCAACACCTTCAAGAAGGAAAGCAAATGCTGTTGCCCAGACCAGTGCACTGGTCCTAGGGTTTCCCCCGGCACACCGAGGGAGTGGAGAAAGGGTATCCACGACGCCCTTCAGGAAGGAAAGATGCCACACGACGGTGGCGCCGCGTCGGTGTCGGACGAGCCGACAAGGATTTCTCCCGAAAAACCCTCTCCAAAACCTCGGACGATCCGCAACATAAGAGCCCCGCAAGGACGAAGCCTCGACACCACCAGACTCACCGCCCACCAACATGCGCCACTACGGTCATGAAGCCACCATCGCCGTCTCACCGAAGGTACCGTCACGAGGTCTGTGAGGTGGAGGCAAGGAGTAGTTTGAATTGGGGTCAATGGTACTGCGGCCACGCGGGAGGGAACTGCCTCCACCACCAGAGGCGGTAGTCGACAGAAACACTAGACCGAATAATAAATTTAAATTTAAGTTTCAAAATAAGCGTGCGATAGCAGAAATCATAGGCCAAACCCTAGTTAAGTAGTTCACGCTAGTTAAATATTTTCAGTTCATACAAATCGTATGAAACAAACATTATTTACATACAATTTAACTACATAACTCTAGGTCTGGATAACCTAACCATACATTTACCAAATACCCCTAGAATTACCAAATACCTAACCGTAGATTTAGCAAAAGGGCTCCGGTAAGGCATCATCGCGTCTGCATTTGCGGCAGCAACGCGTCACTCTCATTCCTCGTGGCCTCCAGACGCCATTCCGTGGCATACTCCGCGTCCGCACGGAGCCCGCTCGAGCTGGTCGGCGTTCGAGCATGGCCAAGTGGCGACGGCGGCGCTCTGAGAGCTTTGAATTCGCCTCAACATGCTTGACAAGGCCGTCGTCGTTCTCGAAGACATCGTCTTCATCGCTGGAGGTGTCGTCGCTTTCATATATAGTTTTTGCTCACCTTATTTTTTTTTCAATTTTGTAGTTTTTATTGAAATCATTGAACCTAATTTATGTCCACATACTAATTTTCTTATTATGTATATCGACTTTAAAATCGTTCAAATAGAATTTATGTTCATCTTACTGATTTTGAAAATCGTTCAAACCTGGTTTATGTTCATCCACTATTTTTGCTCAATTTCTGCATCACACTTTTTGAATCGACTTAAAAATTGTTCAAATATACTTAGTGTTTACATATGGTTTTAGTTCACCCTTTTTTCCATGTTTTCCTATCGCTTTTTTTTATTTTTTCAAATCTAATTCATGTTCATCCACTGTTTTTAGGCTCAAGTCTTGTATTTAGATTTTAAATCGTTCATATAGTTTCATTGCATATATTATTTTTTCTTAAGTTTTGTATCTCTTCTTAAAAATCGTCCGTATATAGTTTCTTACCGTTGTGTACCGTACCTTCATACCATTATTACGACGATGTCTTGTGCTTTCATGTCTGAGTAGTTTTATTAGTTCTTAGGAAGATCAGAAACCCTAATATAATTGTTTGAGATGATATAGAAGTCTTATGGTTTAATACTCCCTTCGTTCCTTAATATAAGGTGTCTAAGTTTTTGAGAAAAATTTCAAAATATAAGTTGTATTGTGATTTATAGACAATTTTACCCATCAAAAAACGAGTCACAATCTGGAATGGAGCAATTTGACGTATTGTTTTCAGTTTGTGACTAATAGGGACTCCCTTCTCTAAAAAAATTCATTAGTAAATTAGTCCACCGCATGCAAAATACGGATGTCTTAATATTCATGCCAAAACCTTAGACACCTTATATTGAGAAACGGAGGGAGTACCTGTTTTCATGTAGCAATAGTCTACCTCTGTTTATTTATGCGAACGTCGACCGCACGGTAATGGCCTTCGGGTCAAAGTAGGCTGTTGATACGTCTCAAACGTATCTATAATTTTTGATGTTCCATGTTGTTATTATACCAATTGCTACATGTTTTACATATACTTCATACCATTATTATGCATTTTCTGAAACTAACCTATTAACAAGATGCCACAGCGCCAGTTCCTGTTTTCTGCTATTTTTCCGTTTCAGAAAAGCTAGTCAGGAAATATTCTCGGAATTGGACGAAAATCAACGTACATCACTATTTTACCAGAAGACTACATGGGCCAGAAGGACAAGTCCGGGGGAGGCCCACGGCCTCCACACCATGCCTGGGCGCGGCCATGAAGTGGGTGGCGCCAAGGGGTGGTGTGGTTGACTCGGGTGCCTCCCGCCGCTGCCCTTTCGCCTATATATTGCCTTCGCCCCGAAAACCCTAAAACGTTCGACGATTTTCCCAGACGCGACTCCCAGCTCCGCCGCCATCCAAAACCCTAATTCGGGGGACAGAAGTCTCTATTCTGGCACCCTGCCGGGACGGGGAAGTGCCCCCGGAGCCATCTTCATCGTTGTTGCTGCCTCCCATGATGAGGAGGGAGTAGTTCTCCATCGAGGCTGAGGGCTCTACTGGTAGCTATGTGGTTCATCTCTCTCCCCCATGGTGTGATCTTTATGTGATCATGAGCATTGTAATCTAGTTGAATTACTATAGATGTTTCCCCTTCATTGTTATAGTTATGCTACACTCAAGTGGTTTTATCATTATAATCTTCGGATGTCATGTGACAACACAATACCAAGGTGACAGTGTGGGTGGCGTGTATGGCTCCATTAATAAGATTAGAGGGATACTTATCATGAATATTCTTGTGTTGGATGGCACTATAAAATTGTGGTGTTTGTGTACTATTTTAGGATGCTCATAGTGACAGCGTGGGGTGTCCTAGATGTGGAATACAGACTTTAAGCTGTGCTTTTGTACCCCTACGTGATGGTCTTGGTGTTCTATGAAATTGTGGTGTTTGTTTACTCAGACTTTAAGGTGTGCTTTTATAGCCCTACGCAGTAGATTGATATTTCTATCCAACGGGAGAATAGTTCAGAGTAGCATAGTGAAGGAAGTATTTATGTGTTCAATTATATTATTATTGTTGAGAGTGCCCACTAGTGAAAGTATGATCCCTAGGCCTTGTTTCCAAGCATTGAGACACCGTTTACTCTCAGTTCTGTTGCATGTTTGCTCGCTGCCATTTTTACTACAGATTGCAATTACCACCTGCTATTATCTATATCACTTGTATTTTGATATCTCTTCGCCGAACTAGTGCACCTATACATCTGACAAGTGTATTAGGTGTGTTGGGGACACAAGAGACTTCTTGTATCTTAATTGCAGGGTTGCTTGAGAGGGATATCTTTGATCTCTACCTCCCTGAGTTCGATATACCTTGGATTATTCACTTAAGGGAAACTTGCTGCTGTTCAATAAACCTCTACACTTGGAGGCCCAACACTGTCTACAAGAATAGAAGTTATAGTAGACATCAGTTGTTCGTGTCAAGATAAGGAAGGAGGAGGCTAGCGTGTCTTTCTAACGTAAGAGGGGTTGATATCCTGCTTGTGGGTGAGGTTTAACCCTGTTTACATTGTCATGAGAGTAAAGGAGATCCACGGACCTTTTCCCACATCCATGGGGTACACCCTTAATTGTCAGAGGCTCGGTCCGCGTATGATGGTGAGCCCTAGGCAGCCATGCAGAGCGGGTTACTTACCGGGGCTGGCAGTGGTTGTGCGGGGCGTGTTTGCCTAGACTCTGGGCACATCTTTATAATGATTGCGCTCTGCATGAACAAAATGATATTAAACATTATGAACTATCTCCGCTCATAAGAACATAGTAGAGTGGAACCAACTCTTCTTGAGAACGCCTTTAGCCTTATTGTAGTTTTCATAATTACCACCGTTCATTTGCTCCGTCTCTGTTCACATTGCTCTCACGTTGTGATTTTTATACAAAAAACACTTTGTGCACACACTTGCTTGCTTTGGATCAGACTAACTTGCAGATACAACCTTTGGATAACCAAAGGAAGGACGAAAGACCATTTCCTTCAGCTCTGTGGTTTGACAAACTCTTATTTTGAAACTATCTACATCAACCTGTGCACTTGCGGTCATCAAGGACATGCCTCGCCATTGGAGGAAGTTGGAGGTGGAGAGCTCGAGAGTGTCTAGAACAACGACATAGATGCTTGGGAGCGCGGTCGTGAGAACCCATAGGGCTGATTTGGCGGCAGCCTTGGCCGTGATTTTGGCGGCGGTGGGTTTTGGCGGCGACATCAGGTGAGACTATTGAAACCTAATCTGGTACCATGAAGACAATTGCAATAGTTGCACTTGGATAGACTTGATCCCTTGATGGGATTATATAGTACAAAGAGGTGGATTGGTTGCCAAGTAAAGAGATTACAATTTAGGAAACAATCTAAACTAATCTAATCCTCCTTGATTTTGGCTAGGTGGACGTGTCCTACACGTACACGTCAACAACAGCAACAATGTAATAATAAGAATGAAAAGGGAAACGGGGGCAGCATCAACCACTTGACGGAAATACATGAAGTGGCCAACCGTTCCACCAAGAGAAGGCAGTGAGCCAGTGACTGCGATAAAAGTAAAAAATAACGGCAAGGGCGAGTCTAATATATACTACACAACACGAAACGGATCAACATGTAATAACACAAAAAATGCCACAGCTGCCGGAGGAGGGAGAAACAGCACAAAAGACAAGACCGAACCACACCAGACTGCGACGGCAACAAACTAAAACACAAAAGCACACACAACAAAAGTTCGGTGAGGGCCCAACCACGCCGGCAGACAACCTTGATCAAAATCGATCGGCAAACCCAGAGGCTGCATTGATGGTCCCGAAGTGCAAGGCCTTGATACCTGCAAAAGTAAACGGGATTAGGTTGAGACTCCAAGTGCAGAGTGTATAGTAAGTGGAAGACAGTTTTCCCCACGAGGGGTGACTCGAGGGTTTAATATCGAACTCTCGGGGAATCTGAAGTGGTAGATTTATCTTCTTATCCTTCTTTTGGTTACCTACAAAACAAGGTTAGATGTTTTGGTCCTCAACCTCACCTGTGGTTGTCAAGCACAAGGTGTAAGAATGATATCAGGATAGTTATGCAATGCAAACAAGAAATAAATATGCAATGATGGTGGATGCAATGATAAATGATATTTTTGGGTTTTTGAATGATGTATGCAAGATGAAAAGTATTTTTGTATTTTCGGATTTAATGATGGCTGAAAATAGAAAAGTGGTATATGGTGTTGGAAAGGTGTTTCTTATGATTAAAAATGGACTGGGTTCATGGTTTCACAAATGCACTCTCTCTTTATAAAGTGGTAGACAATGGAACACACACAGTTAACATATGAGATTGCAACACAGGGTTTGATAACAAGTTACTTAGATATATGGGCATCACGTCCTAACATAGAGATCTTTTGGTTATTAACCTCTCTTATACTCCACCAAGATGCGAACTAAATCATAACACCTCAGTAATTAAGATAACTCAGAGTATAGCATTAAGTATCATGACATGAAGTGAAAATAAGAACATGCTAGATCTAGTCATGGAGTAGTGGCAATGGTCACGCCCACATCCCCGGTAGCATGGTATTTTAGTTTATCCCTAGTGAGGCAACAAAGTAAGGTAAAGATACCAAAGTGGATCGCAGAACTTTCTCTCACGTTCACTGCACTAGCCACCCCCCGTTACTCCAACTAATGCACACGTTCCCCCACACACGCTCTCATAAACATGCTTGATCAAAACAAGTAGACAAGAACGGGGTACATAATATGCATCTATACTCATAACTGAAACAAACATTGCAATCTCAAACATATATTAACTCATAAAGATCCACCACAAAGGTATTACAACGGTGACCGTAATCATGTTCAGCAGCTCATACGGTGCTAATTAGTGAAGCTCAAGAGAGGAGAGATACATAAGTTACTTCCACAAACCCATAGTCCAGAGGTGGACTACTCCCTCTTCATCATGGAGACGGTGGAGAAGTCGATGGAGAAGATGGAGACCACGCCGGCAGCGCCCCGCCGGAGTTTTCCCCCTCCAATCTGCAGCTCCTGATCTCCGTTTCGGTGTTTCTGTGTTTGTGCGGCGCTCCTTCCAGAGAACGTCGGGGACCTTTTTTATAGGCGTTTTTAGGTCAAGACGATGTCGGTGGAGAAAAGATCGAAGGCAACGGAGCCACGAGGCCCAAATGGGTGGGTCCCACGCGGCTACAGTACCAGGCCGCGTGGGCCCCCCTCGTTTGGCCCTCGAGCCTCCGTTTGCTCGCTTCCTTCGCCCACAGGTCTTCTTCCTTCCAAATATTGACGCCCGTAAATTTCCAGGTGATTTCGTTGACGTTTGGGTCCCTGAAACATTAAAATAAGAAAACGGGGTTTTCTGCCTGTGCAGGGTTAATTCCATAAAAATAGGAAATAAATGAATATTCCAAAAAATCATTATAAAACATTGATATAACCCTTATATGATGCAAATATGATTGGAATATAAGCAATTAAAGTGCAAAGTTCATGTATGCATTTTACATGCATCAACATCCCCAAGCTTAATCCATGCTCGTCCTCGAGTATGAAGATGATAAAACTAACATGGACTTTGCAATTTAATACTTAACAATGAATATCAAAGATGATTACTATTGCTACATATAGTCAAATGATTCATTCTTCAAAGGAGTAGCAATATGCAAATAGTTTATGAAGTGATATCAAGTATTCAAGACAAGGATGTTCATTGATAGTTCACAAAGTGTAACAGTAGCAAGTAATATGGAACACATGTATGCATAATGATAAGTAGAACATCCTACAATGGTCATAGAGTGTAGATGAAAATCTGAATATGATAGGTGTACACTTTGGAAAGATGTATATGTGAGTAGAGGTAAAGCATGCATAAGTTTCATCCAACTTCCAAACTCTTCTACTTAAGTTAATGATTGCAATAAGGTATTCATTGGTGTCAAGCTCTCATTGCCCCTATCATAGCATCTTGAATGATTAAGGTTAAAGTGAAAGCAAATATGAGTAGTGTGCTTGATAAAGAATGGGTTGAATGTCTCATGCCCCTTGAATACAAGTACTTACACCATGTGTTACTCAACTTGGGAAACAAAGCAAGTTCAATTAAATATCATTGTAAGCATAATAGTATCATCAAGAGCGTCAACTGGGGTACCTCTTGTCCCAAGATATGGAACAAGCCCATATCAAAATGACAAGACAAACAAACAAAATGAACAATCTCAACACCCTTTTTATTTACCATTTGGAATAGTTTTTTATTGCAAGGTGTATCACAGAAGGTTCACCATAGTATGTAAGTAAATTTCCACCATGAATGATGCATGGCTTAGATTAGCGGCCCAGGCGTCTCTCTAACCATTTACACAAACTCATTTAAACTCACTCTATTTCCACATTTATTTCAACATGATAAGCATCCATAGACAAAAGCACATGATATCAACTAAATGAGAAGAGCGTGTTGAAAGCTTGCCATGTGACAGCACATATGGGCTAACTTCCAACCCAAAACATTCATCAAGCCACAAACATCATAATCTTAATCACAATGGGTCAAGTTTTATTATGCAAATAAAAGAACATTGTGCATCAAGTTCGTGAGAGCTATATAACCAATTTTTTTCCATTGCAATCAATAACATAAACATTTTCATTCAGAGGTAAGATAACACAAACAACATGTTAAACATACTCGGAATAGCATAAAGCCAATAGGTAGATATGGTGGACTCACTGGAATAACTTTGGTTGAAGGTGTTGGAAACAAGTTTTTGCTTGTTGGAGTTTTTGGGCTAGCAAAAGGGAGAAAGTTGACCATCTAGATGCATGCATGAGTGTCCATAGAACTAACTAATCCATGTTAAACCAAGTAAATAACAATCAGCAAAACATGAATAAGTGATAGCTCTACAAAAAGAATTTGCAAACTATTACTCATAAACAAGCTCATGAATCATGCAACTATATGTATCATTAAAAATCAAGTCAAACATCCCTTTTCCCAATCTTATAAAAGCATCCAACATATTTCAACCCATATTTCCAGTAGCTCTCTCATATATAATTGATAGTGTGGTGGTCTCTCAAGACTCAAACAAAAACAAAAACGACGCTCCAAGTTTATGCGATAAAGTGTTTCGATCGAAAAACAGAAGTTGGACGTGTGCAAACCGAGAGTGTGTAGGTCCAGCGGGGTTGTCTTCACATCCCCAAGCTTATGGTCTTCACCATCCTTGGATAGCTCTTGGTGCATCTCCTCCAATCCCTGTGAAAAAACTTCAAAACACCGTTTCTCCCATCTCTTTTCTGTGGGGTGCATTAATAGTGATAAACAAATAGGTTCCTTGCTGCATATAATCCTTGAACAAAAATTCATATGAATGTCCAGAAAGTGTATAATGTTGTATGCCTACTCATAAACTCAATTGGATCAAAAAGATTCAACTTAAAAGCTCAAAGCATGCATCAAACAAAATGGGACAGAATCTGTCCAGAAAAACAGCAGCAGCAAAACGTATTTTTCTACCCTACCAAACTTTCTCGAAAAATTCCGAAAAAATTCATGCATACAGAGGATGAAAAGTTGCAACTACAGTTCAAATATGAGCTCATTCGGAGTTACAGAATAAGAATTAAAAATCATACCGTGCACTGACTCGTGCAGGAATAAAATCTCCGAACGCTATAAGCAACTTTTTCAAACCAAAAAGGGTAAAACTTGGCACTTTATTGAAAACTCCAGAACCTAAACTAAAAAATCTCTTGGTACAGCAAGAGGACACAAAGAAAATCACACATAAAATAACCGGGTTGCCTCCCGCAAAGCGCTTTCTTTATAGCCATATAGCTAGGCTTCTTACTTGTTGTTTTATTGTGGACGAAGCTCATGAGGGAGCTTGAACTTTGGTGTTCCCTCTTCCTTGGAAAGTGTTCCATGCACTTCTTGTGTGGAAACTGAAACTTTACATTCCCTTCCTTTGAATCAATGATAGCACCTGTGGTACGAAGAAAAGGTCTTCCAAGAATAATAGGACTAGAGGTTTTATCCCCATGTCCATGATTAGAAAATCCACAGGCACAAAAGTCATATGTAACTCTACCATAACATCACTTACTTTTCCCAAAGCATGTTTAATAGAGTCATCAGCAAGTGCTAGTTCAATAGAGCATTTTTCAAGATTTTTCAATTCAAGCACTTCATATAGTTCTTTAGATAAAACAGAGACACTAGATCCTAGATCAAGTATGGCATGGTGTGTCTCTTTTCCAATAGTTACTAGTACCTTAGGTATCCACATATCCCCAAGCTTAGGTGGTATCATAGCCTCTTGGTTGTACCTAGCAATCTTTTCTTTCAAGACATGATTAGCAATATAAGAACCAAAACCTGCTTGGTTAGTGTTGATGGAAGGATCACTTGCAAATTTTTGTAAGATAGATATTAATTCATGCAAGCTACAATTTTCTAAGTCAAGCAAAGGATCCTTGACTTCATTAAGCATTTTAACTTCCTCAACTTCAACCTCTTTCATTACCCCAATAGATTCTTTAGCAACTCTCTCTTGCTCATGAATGTGTTCCCAAGACTTATTGATAACCTCTTGGCAATATTTTATTGTTTCCTCATGTTTTTGGGCTGTAATGATGCTCTTTAATGATGAGACTTCCTTAGTAAGCTGATCTACCCTTTCAAACAAAGCATCTTGTTTTTCAAACTTAGAGATAAATTCCTTATTAAGCTCTTTTTGGGTAGATATAAAAGATCTAATGGTGTTTTCCAAGTCACTAGAAACATTACCACTAGAAGCATATTTATTTGGCACATATGGGGGTTTATTATAAGAGTTATAATTGTTGTTACCATACCCATTATTACCATAGTTCCTAATGAAGTTGACATCAATATTTTCAGAATTGTTTCCAACTAGTTCTTGCAAAGGAACATTTTCAACACTAGGTTTATTAAGCAAAGCAAGAATAGTATCCATTTTAGATGACAAATCATTAGTTTCTTCAATAGAGTTCACTTTCTTAGAAGGATTAGGTGCCCTATCAGTATGCCATTGACTATAGTTTTGTAAAATGCTTTCCAATATATTTTTAGCTTCTACTATAGTCTTACTCATAAAAGCACCTCCAGCAGCAGAATCAAGTATGTTTCTAGACATGTAGTTTAAACCATTGTAGAAAGAGTGTAATATGGTCCATTCATTAACTCCATGTGAGGGACAAGTTCTAAGCATAAGTTTTATCCTATCCCAAGCCATAGCAACATGTTCATTTTCATTTTGCCTAAAAGAAAGGATGTTGTTTCTATTTTGCAAAATTTTAACAGGGGGATAATATTTCTTAATGAAAGCTTCTTTTAGATCATCCCAAGAATTAATACTACCAGATGGCAAGGAATGCAACCACTCTTTAGCTTTTCCTCTAAGTGAAAAAGGAAATAACTTCAGTTTTAGGATATCACTTTCCACATTTTTAAACTTTTGCATGTCACATATTTCAACAAAGTCATGAAGATGCATAGAGGCATCCTCCATAGCACTACCACCAAATTGTTCCCTAGTTATCAAGTTCAACAAACTAGGACTTACTTCATAACTCTCAGCATTTATCTTAGGTGTGGCAATAGCTCTCGTGATAAATTGATCATTAGGAGTGTTTGTGTAGTCACAACTTAGTTCTTTCTCCCATTTTAGCAAGTTTTTTTTGGTATTTTTAATTTTTTATGCAAAACTGAAATAAATATGATATGATATGCAATGACACTAACAAAACAAATAAATTGCTTTGTAAGTAAAGATGGATAAGATGGTGCTCACGTAGGTGCAACCTCCCCAAGCTTAGGTGTTAGCACAAGTTGGTGACGTTGACTTTGTTGTGAGATGAATGCGATGATGCACACCCTTGGATAAATCTCTCAGCTACGATTCCCCGGCAACGGCGCCAGAAAACGTCTTGATGGTCCCGAAGAGCAAGGCTTGATACCTGCAAAAGTAAACGGGATTAGGTTGAGACTCCAAGTGCAGAGTGTATAGTAAGTGGAAGACAGTTTTCCCCACGAGGGGTGACTCGAGGGTTTAATATCGAACTCTCGGGGAATCTGAAGTGGTAGATTTATCTTCTTATCCTTCTTTTGGTTACCTACAAAACAAGGTTAGATGTTTTGGTCCTCAACCTCACCTGTGGTTGTCAAGCACAAGGTGTAAGAATGATATCAGGATAGTTATGCAATGCAAACAAGAAATAAATATGCAATGATGGTGGATGCAATGATAAATGATATTTTTGGGTTTTTGAATGATGTATGCAAGATGAAAAGTATTTTTGTATTTTCGGATTTAATGATGGCTGAAAATAGAAAAGTGGTATATGGTGTTGGAAAGGTGTTTCTTATGATTAAAAATGGACTGGGGTTCATGGTTTCACAAATGCACTCTCTCTTTATAAAGTGGTAGACAATGGAACACACACAGTTAACATATGAGATTGCAACACAGGGTTTGATAACAAGTTACTTAGATATATGGGCATCACGTCCTAACATAGAGATCTTTTGGTTATTAACCTCTCTTATACTCCACCAAGATGCGAACTAAATCATAACACCTCAGTAATTAAGATAACTCAGAGTATAGCATTAAGTATCATGACATGAAGTGAAAATAAGAACATGCTAGATCTAGTCATGGAGTAGTGGCAATGGTCACGCCCACATCCCCGGTAGCATGGTATTTTAGTTTATCCCTAGTGAGGCAACAAAGTAAGGTAAAGATACCAAAGTGGATCGCAGAACTTTCTCTCACGTTCACTGCACTAGCCACCCCCGTTACTCCAACTAATGCACACGTTCCCCCACACACGCTCTCATAAACATGCTTGATCAAAACAAGTAGACAAGAACGGGGTACATAATATGCATCTATACTCATAACTGAAACAAACATTGCAATCTCAAACATATATTAACTCATAAAGATCCACCACAAAGGTATTACAACGGTGACCGTAATCATGTTCAGCAGCTCATACGGTGCTAATTAGTGAAGCTCAAGAGAGGAGAGATACATAAGTTACTTCCACAAACCCATAGTCCAGAGGTGGACTACTCCCTCTTCATCATGGAGACGGTGGAGAAGTCGATGGAGAAGATGGAGACCACGCCGGCAGCGCCCCGCCGGAGTTTTCCCCCTCCAATCTGCAGCTCCTGATCTCCGTTTCGGTGTTTCTGTGTTTGTGCGGCGCTCCTTCCAGAGAACGTCGGGGACCTTTTTTATAGGCGTTTTTAGGTCAAGACGATGTCGGTGGAGAAAGATCGAAGGCAACGGAGCCACGAGGCCCAAATGGGTGGGTCCCACGCGGCTACAGTACCAGGCCGCGTGGGCCCCCTCGTTTGGCCCTCGAGCCTCCGTTTGCTCGCTTCCTTCGCCCACAGGTCTTCTTCCTTCCAAATATTGACGCCCGTAAATTTCCAGGTGATTTCGTTGACGTTTGGGTCCCTGAAACATTAAAATAAGAAAACGGGGTTTTCTGCCTGTGCAGGGTTAATTCCATAAAAATAGGAAATAAATGAATATTCCCAAAAATCATTATAAAACATTGATATAACCCTTATATGATGCAAATATGATTGGAATATAAGCAATTAAAGTGCAAGTTCATGTATGCATTTTACATGCATCATGCATCCAGAGACAAAGATGATGCCATACTCAAAGGCGGCGAGTTTGACGCAGATCACACCCACATTCCACAATCTCAAAGACGCACGCGACACATCCATCGCCGCACCCACCAATCATTCAAAGGGGACGCAATGTCAAGGGGTATCGCCGCCCGCGGAACCCACACAAACACCTACTGCATGCACCCTACAAAAGCGGTGGCCCCATCGACGCATAGCCACAAGGGAACACGCATGACATGTCGGGGGAATACTTTCTGGATTAACGCGGCCCAGTGCGACTTACTTACTCGCACGGACAAAGGCCCATTGGAGCAAGCCCAATATTGAACCGCCATAAGGGAAAGATCTAGAAGACATCCCGGAGGACATGAAGACCAAGTAGTCTCGAGTAGGCCTTGTGGAGTATTCCTTATGGGGGAAGTTTCCTTTTGTAACCTAGCGAGCCTCTGTGTATATAAAGAGGACTCGCAGGACTTAGAGCGGGTCAAGCTATCAAGCCCCAACCCTAGCTCATACGGCGAGTACCAGATCGGATCGCCTCCATTGTAACACCTCGATTTCATATCAATACCAATCTAGAGTAGGCAGGAAGTAGGTCTTTTACTCACATTGAGGGGGCCGAACCTGGGTAAATCTGTGTTGATCTTTGTTCCTGCGTCCCAAGCTCGGAGATGCTTGACTCGCATAATCCCACACCTATGAAGTCATCTATGACACCTGACGTGATAAACCCACGACAGTTGGCGCCCACCGTGGGGCCTGCGGTCAAGAGCGTCACGTTCCGCGCAGGATCCATGAAGGGAGCTGAAGACTTGTTGTTGGATATCATCACGGTCAATGACACACCCTCATCTACGATTCAAGCTGGGGGGCCGGAAGCAGATTACTTGGAGACGGCCATGTCATCCTTTGGATCCATCAACGTCTTCGTTGGCTTCATTGGTGGCGAGTCAGAGGATCCATCGCAACATGGCGACTCAGAAGAAGGAGTCGCGGTAACAGTGGCTCAGAAGAGGAATCTATCAACTACGAGTCGCTCCCTCTCGAAGACAGAAGGCCAATCCATTGAATGTCCTTGAGGAAAGGCTATGCGGAGCCCTGTGGATAGTGGCTCGCCCTCTGTAGAAGATCGGATGTTGAAGGGGTCTACAGGACCAAGAAGCGGACGAAGGCTGGGCATGCCACCAGGCAGCTTAGCCCCCACACCGCGGAAGCAGCAGAACAAGCCGCGCTAGACGCATCAGGAGTCGCGGCATCCGCTGCGATGACGCCAGGAGTCGGCCTCAGGAGTTGCAACAGAGAGACTCCACCTGGGTCGCGCCTGCGGAATCGGGTCAAGGGTAACCCCCAACGCAGCGGTCATGCCGCCACAGGAAGCGTGTTGTTTACGCCAATATCTGCGGTTAACGCGGCTGCTAGGGTGACAGAATTGGAGGCTACCAGGATCGGGGCTATGATGAAGTCCAGAGAATGCGGAGAGAGAGCCAGGCTGGCGCGTGAGGAACAGCGCCTCCAACAGGAGCAACTGCGATCATCGAGGAAACCAATACTCTGCAAGGAATACAGGCCACCTTGCACACAGACGCCACGCGAGTCGCCTGCAGCCAGGAACAGTAAACCTATGGAGCTGTTCCAATCCTACCGCTGAACCAGCAATTGCGGTTCCCGTCAGCCGCCACCAACACGATCCCATCAGTCGCCACCAACACGGCGCACACCGGTCGCATGGTCAGGGGTCGCACAACCTTCAGTCGCGGTACCCCACACATGGCACCATCTGCCATGGTTATGCGGTCCGTGGCCCCGTTAGCTGCGCCCGCGGTTCAAGCAATCGTGTACCATCAATCGTAGCGGTTCCATCTTTCGCAGCACCAAGAGTAGCAGAATACCGGATCAAGGGCCATAGTACAGGCTAACAACAGGGCCATGATGCCCCCGCCATTGACGCAGCCAACCTTTGTTCAGCAGTCGCCACAGCAGCCTCAAAGGTTCCACACGCCGCAAGGGCATTATGTTAGCCCAGTGGAGAATCTCTTTGCAGCCAAACATCTTGGCCAGATTAGCGCCAGCAGGAAACACGCCAATGGACAGAGAGGCACGGCGCGCCATTGAGATGCTGAGCACAGCAGTAATACAGCAGGCGAATATGTCCGAACACGCAGGACGGCTGCACTCACCCCTTACAATAGCAGAGCAACGGCGGAGAGAAGCATCCACGCGGAGTCGCCACACGTTGCGACTTCGAGTTCGGCTAGGCGAGAAAGGGAAGATCAACCTGCGGCTCAAAAAATCAGCAAGTTCAACCCATAGAGATTGTGCAGCGCGCGGCGGCCAATCAATAGGAAGGCCAGCTTCGTCCAACCTATCGTGCGACTCAAAGGCCCAGTCTGTTTCAGCGAAAGAATCAGGTCTGAACCGTTTCTGCAGATTTCAAAGGGCCTCGCAAGGTCGCCAACTACAACGCCAGCATGGACCCTGTTACTTGGCTCAACAATTACGAGATGGGCATGCATCCTAAATGCATCCGAAGAGATCTGCGCACGTTACCTAAACATGATGTTAGAAGGCGACACATATGGCTGCAAAATTTGCCACCAAATTCAATAAACTCTTGGGATGAGATGAAGGAAGCTTTTATCAAGAATTTCCAAGGAACATGCAAGCGACTCTGCAGCATAGAGGACCTTGAGCGTTGTGTACAGAAGGAAGGCGAGTCGAGTCGCCACTGGATGAGAAGGGTCGCAGAGATCATACATTCCTCAGATAACATACCACCCAGTTCAGCAGTCCTTGTCATGGAGAAAAATTGCAAATTTGAGCCGCTAGTCCACAAACTAGGTCGCATGAAGGATAAAGTCAAGAGCCTAAGCGAGGTAATGGCGGCGGCCAACAAGTATGCTAGCTCGGATAAAACCAGGGACGCATCTGATGGGGAGAAGAGGAAAACACTGGCAAGGGAAAGAAGGCCAGTAGCAAGCCTCAACAACAGCAAGCTAGCAATGCCAATGCGAGTTATAACAAGCGCAAAAACGAGGAAGGAAACTCAGGGTTAGTCGCAAATACGAACACTCGTTACAAACAAAGCAGCAGCAGAGGAAGGAATTTTCACCCAGTTAATTTGGAAGAGGTTTTCAACCGCCCTGCGACATCCATATAGGAAAAGATGGGAAACCACCCAACCAC
Organism: Poa pratensis; assembly: GCA_947311845.1. Classification (NCBI taxonomy): domain Eukaryota; kingdom Viridiplantae; phylum Streptophyta; class Magnoliopsida; order Poales; family Poaceae; genus Poa; species Poa pratensis. The sequence goes on along the minus strand of CAMZMU010000092.1, from coordinate 33,766,258 downwards.
ACGAAGGCACAGTGTTATCATTACAAAAAGTGGAAGGATGGACAGCCACTCAACACAAACTTCAATCATCAAAAAACGAGGAAGGTAAACACGGCGGAGGCAACAACAGCAACGCCGTCCCAAATCCGCAGCCAGATCAGCCACAGTTCCCAAAACAGTTGGGTCAGTATCATACCATTGTGGTGAATACTTCAAGGAGGGAACAAAAGCTGCGACGACGCAATCAGGCTGTTAACGCCATAGTACCAGCCGTCCCACAGTGGCTAAAGTGGTCCGAGCAGCCAGTAGTTTGGAGCCGCGAGGATCACCCAGGAGAAATAAATGAAGAGGGAAAACTCGCGCTGGTGGTTGCCCCTCAAGTCGCAGGGTACAAGTTGAGCAAAGTACTGATGGATGGAGGCAGCAGCATCAATATATTATACTATGAAACCTTCAAAAGAATGAACCTTCAAGAAAAGCAGCTACACCCATCAAGAACAACGTTTCATGGTGTCGTGCCAGGCATATCAGCTCAGCCATTGGGGCGAGTTAACTTGGAGGTCGCCTTTGGGACACAAAGCAACTTCAGGAGCGAGTACATTTGGTTCGAGGTTGTAGATTTCCAGAGCCCATATCATGCGCTGTTTGGCAGAGAAGCATTCGCAAAGTTTATGGCTAGGCCGTGCTATGTGTACCTAAAGCTTAAAATACCAGGCCCTAGGGGAGTCATCACCATCAATGGCGACAAAAGAATAGCTCAAGAATGCGAAGAGGGCGACAAGGCCATAGCCAGAGCAGCTTGCATCGCAGAGAGCGCGCCCATGCGCGAGTCGCAGGAGAATTTTGATGACATCGTGAAGGCTAAGAGGCACCTGCCTGACTTGCGACTTCAGATTACGGCCGCAAGGGAGGCAAGGAAGTCAAAGGCTACAAGCCATTGCCAATAAGGACACATCCCAGGCATCGCGAGTTGCCATCAGCAGCGCACAAAATTATTAAGAGTTTACATCATCAAGCTGGCCACTCAGGGCTAAAAATTTCAATTCTGGTCGCCACTCAGGCGCGACCGACCCAATGTAACACTTCTGATCGCCACCTAGGCGCGATCGACCCAATTCTGGTCGCCACTCAGGCGCGACCGACCCATGTAACATTCTGATCGCCACCTAGGCGATCGACCCAATTCTGGTCGCCACTCAGGCGCGACCGACCCATGTAACATCTCTGGTTGCCACCTAGGCGCAACCGACCCAAGCATCATTTCTGGTCGCCACTCAGGCGCGACCGACCCATGTAACATCTCTGGTTGCCACCTAGGCGCAACCGACCCAAGCATCACTTCTGGTCGCCACCTAGGCGCGACCGACCCTATGTATCATATAATGATTCTGAAATAAAGCATCTCAAACTACCAATTGAGCTGTGAGTCTTTTATTTTTTAATCATTGGTCCCTTGGGGGTGCGGCAGCTTTTTAGCGCGGCCTATTCCTTGGGATCGCCAAACAAGTGGCATTTATCGTGATTATACTCAACCTCTCTTGGATGCGACTTGCACTATGCGGCCAAAGTACTGGGGGTGCGGCGTCAATCGAGTTTGATTGCCTATCATGGCCGCTCTCGACCCTGAACACGCACTTTTTACCTGGGAAATACTGAGCCGCGCAAGGGCCTAAGTGAGGAAAAACCGAGACAAATCATAAGGACCAGCCTATTGGTCGAAACATGTACTGCTGAGAGTACTTAAGCAAACCATAACATTGTCTTATGACACATAAATTCTAACAATTATTACAGGCCGCTAAGGGCCAAGATCATAAAACATTGTTTCCATTCTTCATTTGTGCGCAGCTTTTGACCTGCGGGAAGGAGGAACAGGCGGCTTGCCAAGCTTGCCAGAAGGAGCAATCGCAGGCTCGCTGGAGGGCTCTTCAGTCGCGGGCTTGGGGGCTGCAGAGCTGGATACGCCTGGAGAGGGGTTCTTTTCCTGCGGAATCACCGCACTGGATGACGGAGCGGGTAACTTCTCCCATTTGCTTCCATCTGCATTATACTTGCCCATATAGGTCGCAAGATCTATCCCCTCCACCAGTTCAGTCGCGTGGCCGCGCATATCCTTCCAAGTCGCCGCATATTCTGAGGCCGTCAGTTCGGTGCCATCCACCTTCTTCGAGGGCCTACCTTTGCAGTCTTGGCAGCATCAAAAGAAGGATAGTATGTCTTGGCCAAAGCAAGAACATGAGCCGCGCCGGGGTGCGAGCTGAGGACTCCTTCCAGTCCAAAAAGAACTGAGGCGCCCTAAGCAGTCTTTTTAGCAACCCTTCAGAATCACGGGGACTGGCTTGGTCGGCAGCAGGCACTTAGACAGTGATTTCATGGCATCACAAGTTCTTCGCGAAAAATCGCAATATACTCCAGCTGTTCTTGAGTACTGCCGCGCTGCTCTTTGGCATCTTCACCTACATCGAGGCATGTCTCCGTCAGCTCTACAACATACAGGCAAAGATAGTAGAGAAAACAGATGCACATATGAGTCGCACAACATACCAGTTAACTCTTGAGTCATGATGCACACTTTGGCGTGGACAAGGTTATGGGCATCAGAAACCTTTTTCAACTTTTTCTCAAGCTCGCCAATGGAAACAGCCTTGAGCCTTGCGTCCTCGTTGGCATCAGCGATGGCGTCTTTCTGAGCACTGTTGAAGGTCCAGTTGCTGGACCCTCTCTTGAAACTTCTCTTCAACCGTTTTAAGCCGCAGCTCGGTGGCTTTGGCTTGTTCAGATAACTTGAAGCTTCATCAGATAGCTCGCCCATCCTGGTTTCCCTCTTCTTCAGCTCAGCGTCACGCTGGCCAAGGAGCTCGCAGCCTCTCCAGTTCAAGGAGTATCCCCAACTGCTTTTCCAAGGCGAGTTTGGCAGCTGTTATGGAGCTTAGTTCCTCCTACAAAGTATCAGTTAGTAAGTACATATCAACAGCTAAAGGAGAAGCATCAAGTCTCCCTTTAAAGTCAAAGAAGAAACTTGATCCTTGGGGGCTAGAGACAGATGTGGAGATAGAAGTTTACCTTATAAGCCGCAGACAGGTCAGACAGTGCCTTGCGGAGCTCCATGGCTTGCTTGTCATTTGAGGCAATAATGGCCTCTGACAGTTTCTCAGGCGGCTAATGGAGGAGGAGGAAGCAACCTCAGCACGCAGAATTGGCGACCGCAGGCTGTCAGCCGCTGGCGACTCAATCACGGCGGTCAGCATCCTTGGCCATTACATCTATGGAGGAGGGGTTGACCTTCTCCACGTCTTGGATCGTAAGGGGATCCGTTCTATCCTCCAAAGCCACCTCTTGGGCAACTGTGTCAAGAACAGGGACCGTGGCCAAGTCATCTGTGGTGGCCACGCCCTCTACCATGGCGGTATGAGTCGCAGGTGATAAGTGCGGCTCAACCGCGGTTTCAGGATCACCGCGGATTTAGCCGCACTTCTGCAAAAAGCAAGGGCATTGTGTAAAGAAGAAGCACGTAAGCCAGAATAAAAGTATTATGAGAGCAAGGAAAATCACTAACTCTGGAGCCATCTTCACGAAGGCCATAAGCTCGCCACTTGACGGTGAGGACAGGCCTTGGGTCCCAGAATCTACGAGCAGAAGAAACTTGCATGTCAATAGAGGAAAAAGAATAAGCATTCAAGATGACAAGACAACAGAAATTACCAGAGTGGGGACCCATGTCTTCTTCAGTTGAGGCGGTGGGTTTGTACACACGCCTGGCAGCGGAGGAGGTCGCGCCCGTAGCAGGCTTGACGCTTCGTGGCCTCAGGATTCTCCAGAGCATCAAGCTCTGGCTCCTCACGAGATAGCCTCTTGGAGGCTCTACGGGGAGTTGGTCCAGCCGCGGCAGCAGAACTCGCGGCTGGCACTGGACTGTCATCCTCGTCCAGTTCAGTCTCTTCACCTTCTGAGGCCGCAGAGGCGACAGAGGGGATATCAGCAGTTTCGCTGCCCTCTAGAGTGGGCAGCAACTTCTTTCGTGCGGCACGCTTGGGAGCAGCAGTGCCGGCGACGGTCGCAGACAGCGACCAGTAATTCTCATCAGCCTGGATCAGGAAGATATAAGTTGCAGTATTAAGAAAGGAATGCGACTAACTAAAAGGCAAAAAGACAGAGAAGAGGAGTTACCTCAAAAGGCTTGTTGTTAACACTGAAAGGGGCAAGCCCCACCTTATCGAAGGAGATGTCCTTCTCCTCAGTCACGCGGGTGACGAATTCCACCCAATCCTCAGACCTCCAGTCCGAAGCCTTGATACGGTCGACGTCAGCAGAGGTGCCTGTGCACTCAAGGAAGGATCGCTGTCGTGGACTCACGGGCTGAATGCGCCATTTGGTCCAGCAAGAGAGAAGATCAAGGCCAGTAAGACCATGACCTATTAAGGCGCGGACCTTGATCAGCGACTCATTGATGAAGGGCATGGCCGAGTCGCGAGGTTTTGATTTCAGTGCCTCGGTAGGCACGAAGAGGGTGTTAGACCAGAGGGAAGGCGAGTTTCGCCCTCCGGTGAAGTATCTTGGCAATAGAAGAAAGATTTTTGCCAAGCCCTGGGTCGATTTGCCAGGGCTAGCTTGGGAAGGCAAGAGTTTCTATGGCGTTGAAGAGAGATGGCGCCGACCTGAACGTAGGCGCGCCCTTGGAGACAAGTTGGCTGTTGCAGGTGAAAGAGGCCAGCCCAGATCGATGTTGGGGGCTATGCCAAGATAGAGCACAGCACATGAAAATTGCTCACCTGGAGCATTGAGTTGGGCCCGATGTCGTGAAGACGGAGGCCTAGGCGTTGCAGCAAATTGCGGAAGAAGGGAGAACCTGGCGGCGTGAATCCACGCTCCACGTGCTCCACGAACATCACCAGCTCGTTGGGCTTGGGGCGCGGCTCGATTTCATCGCCTGGCGCCCGCCAGACGCCGTCCTCCTTCGGCGGCAAGAAGCCAGCTTCGGCCAGATCTGCAAGAGTTTCCTCCGTCACCCAGGATCCTTCCCAGTTGCAGGAGATCCTGCGCTTATCGTCAGATGGTTTCGCCTTGGGCGCCATTGCGAAGGGGAGATTGGATTGGGGAACTAGGCTCGGGTCGAGGAAGAAGACGGCGCGGCTAGGGATGAGGAAGATTGCGAGGGCAAGTGAATAATGACCTAGGTGGCCGCAGCTTATAACTGAAGGGACCCGCAACTAACGGCACGATCTGCGCTCGCAACCAACGGCACAATTTGCGCCCGCAAAACGAGTAACGGTCCGCAATTAAAGGAAACAGAATATTTCCAGGGGAGATGAGTCGCGCAGATAAGTCACAGCTCTGTATCGCATAAATCAGAAGATTGGTCAGAACGTTTGCAGTGCGGCTCAGTGACCATTTCAAGAGGTCAGAAGGTTCTCACCGTAAAGTCCTAACCAATCTTGGGGGCTAATGTCGGGGGAATACTTTCTGGATTAACCCGCGGCCCAGTGCGACTTAACTTACTCGCACGGACAAAGGCCCACTTGGGAGCAAGCCCAATATTGAACCGCCATAAGGGGAAAGATCTAGAAGACATATCCCGGAGGACGTGAAGACCAAGTAGTCTCCGAGTAGGCCTCTGTGGACGTATTCCTTATGGGGGAAGTTTCCTTTTGTAACCTAGCGAGCCTCTGTGTATATAAAGAGGACTCGCAGGACTTAGAGCGGGTCAAGCTATCAAGCCCAAACCCTAGCTCATAGCGAGTACCAGATCGGATCGCCTCCATTGTAACACCTCGATTATCATATCAATACCAATCTAGGGTAGGCAGGAAGTAGGTCTTTTACCTCACATTGAGGGGGCCGAACCTGGGTAAATCTGTGTTGATCTTTGTTCCTGCGATCCCAAGCTCGGAGATGCTTGACTCGCATAATCCCACACCTATGAAGTCATCTATGACACCGGACGTGTACAAACCCACGACATGACACGTGCCAACCATTTGCACACCAACGGGTGGGCCATCTATCGCATCAAACGCGGAACGAGCAACACTAAGAGCATCTCTAATAGAGCCCTTAAAAGGCGAAACCTCAAACGTGGTTTACAGTTCGTGTTTTAGACATTTTGCTCACAAATATGCGCGGCGCATAGCAGAAACCTTAAACCGAATGGAAAAAGAATATGCTACAGAATATTCCATCGTCTTCCTCCTTCATCTTTTCCTCTATTTTCCTTGGATCCACTAGCACCGCATAAAGTAGCTAGCCTCTAGATCAATAAAATCAGCATGAGAGCTGGATGAGTCGCTAGCTAGCCAATTCCAGTATGATCGCCGAAGCGCTCAGCTAGGTAGCTAGCTAGCTACCTCGCGCGGATCGATCGATCGCAACTAGCTTCCGATCGATTCAACACCCGGCGGCCGGCAGCTAGCTCGAGACGAAGCCCCCCGGTGGCCGGCGGCAAGCCAGAGGCTAGCCCTGCGCAGCGTAGGAAGCCCTCGTCGGCGATAGGCGTCGGTTTGGCGGCTCTCAGCGGCGGCGACGGGCAGGGCACGGCGTCGTTTTGGCGTCTCTCAGCGGTGGCGGCCGCACAACGGAGCCCCCCACGGCCGGCGAGCAGCTGCTGCCGCTGCCCACTGCGCTCTGTTTCCGCTGATTCCGGCGAGTTTGGCGGAAAACGGCCGGATTTCCGGCGAGTTTTACGGCGAAGCTACACCGGTGGGTGCTGAATGTTTACCGGCGGGTGCTGAAGTTTCAGCCCACCAACGCCTCGTGCTGGATACAGGGCCCCTTCGGTTTTGCCACGAAAACATCTTATTCATGGTTCTGCGGACTGAATTGACAGGTCCCTTCAAAATTGTTTACGGGTTGGTGGCTTTTAGGGGTTTGCTATTGCCGTTTTAAGGTTCTGAAACTGTATTTGGCGGTTATTTTAACGTTTCGTGGCTTTTGAGGGCTCTTTAGAGATGCTCCGTAACATCCCAAATTTTGAACTAAGAAAAAACTTAGTTTTACCAGACCCAAAATTCAGAACCAACAAAAAACTTTTTGAAATGTTTTCACTAATGATTGTGTTTTCCTTCCCATGCTATGTTGACCTTGTGTGACTTGTTGTTTAAGTTGTTTGACTAGTAAATATAGACCGAACCAATATAAAAATATATTTAACTTT